>CABFOQ010046438.1:0-13193 GCA_900660455.1 Gephyroberyx darwinii | reverse complement strand
AACCTGGCTCAGGGGAGATGCCTTGTGCGGACCAGCGATGAACTGGGCCGTAGGAGAGTGACCGAGCTCGGTCTGGTAGCCGGTGAGACGGGTGCTTCGGCGGGATGGGGCTGGGACTGTTGGATTGCAGGGCTGCTCTCGAGGAAATCATCGGAATCCGACGAGATGGCCGAGGGGCGACGGGTGAGCAATAGTCTACTTGCAATGATTCGATTTTTTAAGGGTAGCGTTTTTGCGTCAATCCGGTGCGGATTAGGCAGCTGAAATGACAGAAACACGGAAGCAACTGAGGGGATACAAATAGAAGGATATGGTTAGTGATTGGATGCTGGAGAGGGAGGAAGGGGTGGAGAAAGGTACGCGGGTTACAGTGAATGGATGATGCCAGAGAGGGCGTGCTTGACCTGCTGACGTGACGAGGGGCGGGGAGTAGCCTCCCTGATTGAACCTACGCATAAGCTTCATTTTAACTACAAGCCAGCGGTCACTGGACGCTATAATGTTTTGTGAAGAGAATTCTTATTTTTATACTATATTCATCAATGACGATATATAGTCATTATAAAACAAAAACTAATAAAAATCGATCATACAACATCACATCCATAGCTTTTGACAGTAGGAACACTACAAGAGAAGTTGAAAGGTGGATGCATTATTCGGCGAGGCTTGTGTTGTACCTGCCGAGAATTGCATGCCCCCCTGACCTAAGGCCAGGTGAGGTCAACAAGCATACATTTTTTTTGTGTAAACCATGTCAACCAAATATGATGCACAGTATGAAAAAATAGAAGTGATTTATTTTGAATGTGATTTTGATGGTCAGTCGGCTAGTTTTATGTTTCCTTCCATATAGCCTATAAGTTGGTTTGTTTTACTTTTACGTTGCCTATTTGCCATTATGTAAAATCCTCTTCTGAAGGGGAAAGCCCTTTTCTTTTTCTTTTTTTATTTTTTTCTACTCAAGGGACACTTTCATCTAGCTTTGTTAAAAGGTCACTTGTGGACCTTTGATAAAAAATTGCAGCCCCACACCCACCCCTATCTGTGCATTATTAGGCTATATTACTCTAAAGAGATGGATTAATAAGATTCATTAGTACTGTAGGGGAAATTATAAACTATATTATATTTAACAAAAAGACACCCAATAAGAGAACACAAACAAGAACTGGCGCACATATCAGCATTGTAATTGCAATCAAACATAGTAAAGTAGAACAATATTAAAAACAACAATAAATAAATAATTAGTAAATAAAGAATAAATACTGAAAGAAACTAAAGAATTTCAACAAACACAACAATCCAAAAAAACATTTACAGAACTAGCTACAGAGAGGGCAGTGGTAGTCCTCATCTACTGGAGGTCTACCCACACACTCATGGTGGTACCATCTGACGCAGGAATCACAGCCAGTCTATAAAAGAAAATTCCAAATGAAACCCGTTTTATGTTCTCATATGCAGGTCTTCATAATTCCAATTACCATTTCTCTTTTCCTTTGGTCACTATTACCATAATACCATAATATTCTAATCCTAGTGCAAGTAATGCAAGCCCTGCCGAATAATGCATGCACCTTAAATTTTCTTTATGCATCATATGCTTTTTACAGCATATAGTGTGGGTATTTAAGAGTTTACACTGTAAATTTCAAGCTTGTAAATCTTACCTGGCCTGGGCATGTGTTTCTCGGCAGGTACAACACAAGCCTTGCCAAATAATGCATCCACCTTTCAACTTCTCTTGTAGTGTTCCTACTGTCGAAAGATTTTCACAGCACAGAAGTCGTATTTCCTAGATTTTAAGATCAAATTTTCGTAGTGGGCTATGTAACTCTATTACTTTTGTAGTCTTAGTTCTGGAACATTTCTATTCTAAGACTCTTAAGTATTCCCGGAAAAAGGTCTTGCTCCTTAACTCTTAACTGGTGTAAAACTGCGTCTCTTGTAATAAATAATGATAATAATAACTTTTCATTTACGAGCGCCTTTCAAGGTACCCAAGGCACTTAACAATGGAAAGGAGAAGAACTAGATAAGGTGAAAAACAAAAAACAAAAAAAACAACAACTAGGCTAACAAGGAGGAAGACAGTATGACAAACAAAGGACAAAGGACAAGAAGGCAAACAAGCACAGGGCGACAAGTCAGCAGCTGGGTCCAGAGGAAGAGGAAGGTTTTCAGCCGTGGTTTAAAGAGTTCAGTGGACCCAGCATTGCGAATCTCCACAGGGAGTGAGTTCCAGAGGGTGGGGGCAGCCACACTGAAGGCTCTGTCCCTGAGAGTCCGCAACCTGGTGTGAGGGGTGGTGAGTAGTCCTGTGTCGGAGGAACAGAGATTTCGGGAGGGGGTGTAAGTGGTGAGAAGGTCCGACAGGTACTGGGGAGCAAGGGAGTGGAGGGACTTGTAGGTGAGGAGCAGGATTTTGAAGGTGATGCGGTACTTGACGGGAGCCAGTGGAGGTGTTCTTTTTTTCTTTATTCCTTCACTCGTTCAACCATGAAAAAATGATCGCCTTCTCAGTTACAAATGTCTTTGTTTCTTCATGTACTGTGATCTATAGGTGTCCATCTATGCTGCTCCTGAGAAGTGGCAGCAGACCCACTATGCTCTGGAAGTTGCTGTCAAGATGCTGGACTTTTATGACAAGTATTTCAACATCCTCTACCCGCTACCCAAACAAGGTTAACTTCTATCTAACTTTCTATGACTTGGTACAGCATACTCCTTCTGCCCCTGTCTCACTTTCATTTTCCTAAGCTCTCTTTGTTTTCCTCTTCCTGACTGTCTTTATTTTTCCTCCCTCAGATCTGATAGCCATTCCAGAATTCCAGTCTGGTGCGATGGAGAACTGGGGTCTGACCACCTACAGAGAGACCAGCCTTTTGTACGACCCCCTCACATCCTCAGCTACTGATAAACTCTGGGTTACTATGGTGATCAGCCATGAGCTAGCCCACCAGGTGAGAGTATGATCAGATGTTTGCACTCTCAGAAGAGATACTCATTTGTTTAGCTTGTGTGCTGATACTCAACATTTGCTTTACCTGCAGTGGTTTGGTAACTTGGTGACCATGGAGTGGTGGAACGATATCTGGCTGAATGAAGGATTTGCAAGATACATGGAGTACATTTCATTGGAGGCCACCTACCCTGAACTCAGAGTGGTAGTTACTGTTTTATCTGACAGTTGAGCAAAGCTCTTTGGTAGATTAATATTAAGCTCGGAGGGAGGGATGATCATTCTACTCTATGCACTCATCTCACAGAAAGACTATCTACTGGACACGTGTTTTGCAGCAGTTGGTCGAGATTCTCTGAACTCTTCTCGTCCGATATCCAGCCCAGCAGAGAGCCCCACTCAGATCAAAGAGATGTTCGACGCAGTCTCCTATGACAAAGTATGCTGTTAGTCTCACACACATGTATGCATTACACTTTTAATTACACAGAGGGTAACACAGGGTAACTGACAGTATGAGTGTGGTGACTGAATGATGGCCCTTTATCTCTGGATCTATCACAACAAAATCAGTTTGAAACAAATACAATAGAAAATACAATAGCCTATTATAAAACAGTCTTGTTCCTCAGTTCTGATTGGCTGGGTCACATTCGAAGCTGTTATGAAATACCCGATAAACGCACATCTGTGACTGCATAACTGTTTTAAATGAAATATTATTATGTTCTAACTGAAAATCACCACTCATACTGGTACTATAACTACATTGTTTGGTGGAAGAATAACTTAATATTACATTGCAGTGTTACCACTTTGCGTTGTACCTAACAATGCCTCTAAGCTGTACTGATGTATTATTTCTTAAATGAAGTATTTCATTTTCACAGGGAGCATGTGTGCTGCACATGCTTAGACACTTCCTGACAGATGATGTGTTCCAGAGTGGGATAGTGCGATACCTTCGCAAGTACAGCTACAGCAACGCACAGAACCAGGACCTGTGGGACAGTCTGGCTAATGTAAAAAATAACAACAAATACAAGTTACATGTAACATACTACGTCATGCTATGTCACCCTCTTGTCAATCAGAGAGATTAAGAAAAGTAAGTGGTCAAAAATGAAGCTTCCAGTTGTGTTTTGTTCCTCAGACATGCTCAGAAGAGGACTTCACCTCAGGAAAACATTGCTACAGCAGCAGCCAGGCCTCCAAGAATGCGGTGAATAACCATACCATACTTAACACCACCAGACTCTCTCCACATCGCATGGGTTTCCTCCCATGGATGTCAAATGGTTTACAAGATTTTACTGACCTTCGATCACTTCTTAATCGCAATCTTAATCTTCACTTCTTGATGTGGTTGTCATGTTTCGATCACTGATTGGCTGTTGTGTCCTACAGTACCTGTTTGCAGGTGAACACCTGGACCTGACAGCCATGATGAACACCTGGACTCTGCAGAAAGGCATTCCCTTGATAACCGTAACTAGGAAGGGGTCTCATCTTCTGCTCAAACAGGAAAGGTTCCTGAGGACCATCCTACCATCTGACCCTCTCTGGTCCACACTGCAGCAGGGGTGGGCGTGCAAACACACACATGCACTTGTGAACAGAATTTTTCTTACATTCACAATTTTGTTAATACTCTTTTATTATCTCTCTACCTAAGTCTTCTGTTCTGCCTTTTTACTCTTGCAGCCAGGCCAAGATTTTAAAAAGATGTTGATTTTAAGTAACCTGCTAGGATAAATGAAGGTATATAATAATACAAATTAAATACTGATATACTGATAATACTTGCATAGGTACCTTTGGCACATCCCTCTGACATACAAGACAGACACTTCCAACACCATCCACCGCCACCTCATGGCAACACGCACAGGTAAGAAGGAAGACAGGTATGCTCAGCCACAGTGGTGTATTTATCCTTTGCCATTTTATGCCATTCTGTTCTTAATGTGTCATCTAGACAGTGTACACATAGGAGAGGAAGTGGGCTGGGTGAAGTTGAACACTGACATGACAGGGTATTACCTGGTTCATTACGAGGACAACGGCTGGGATGAGCTGACCAAGCTACTGAGGGAAAACCACACTGCTCTGAGCTACAGTGACAGGACTCACTTGATACACAACGCCTTTCAGTTGGTCACGTAAGCATGTGTGTGTGCACACAAATTTGTATGTGTGTGTGTGTGTGTGTTGTGTGTGTGTGTGTATGTGAGCGAGAGAGAGAGAGAATGACCCAAGAGAGACACTTTTGATTTGTATGTCTGTGTATGTGAAATTACAGGTAAACAAATCAGCTTAGATTATCCCAAATGGCACTTTGACCTGAAACTTTTTAAAAATTTCTCCATGTCATGCAGGTCGGGTCATCTATCACTCAACAAAGCCTTAGACCTGATCGGTTACCTGCGACTGGAGAAACACACAGTGCCTCTCCTCCAAGGACTGGGCTATCTGGAGGCCTTTTACAGGATAGTGGAGAAGAGGAATGTACATGATTTAACACGCAAAATGGGGGTAGGAGGACAAGCACATGCAGCAGAGAGAAAGGCACTAATGATATGATGATAATAATAATAATAATAATAATAATAATGATATTTCTATGATATGATAAGCCAGCGTCATATAGGTATAAAATGCAGCTTGAGTTCATGTGTGATGCTGTTTATCTGTGTGCTCTGCTGCAGATGTATATCCTACGTTTTTTCCACGATGTCATCGACGAGCAGACATGGAGTGACACGGGCTCTGTGTCTAAGCGACGGCTGAGGTCAAACCTCCTCTCCCTGGCTTGCCACCTGGATGACCCTCCCTGTTTGGAGCGGGCAAATCAGAGCTTCAGAGCCTGGCTCCGGTCCAACGGAACACTCAAGTATGTCTGTTTTAACATGCATCAATAATAATAATAGAGCAGCATTTCTCTGCAGCATTTCTCAATGTAACACAAGATCTAATATGCACATCTCTGCTTGCGTCTAGCCTGCCCACAGACGTGGCAGAGACAGTGTATTCAGTTGGAGCCCAGGATGATCATGGCTGGGCCTCCCTCTTCCATACATACACCATCTCCCTCTCTGAAACACACAAAGACAAGATCCTCTCAGCCTTGGCCAGCAGCAGAGACACCAACAAACTACATAGGTATGCACCCTCCCCACTTTCAAGTCTGCTTTTTTTGCAGAACACGTAATGGTGCCACCATGTGGTCGAATTGTTGTATCACAGTAGTTCTGCCAGAATTTCACCAGTCAGTCACTTAGGTTGGTTGTTTTTTATTCTCGCTCAATATTGTAGGTGAAAGACGGTTATGGCTGTTGGCACATAATATGGTGTTAATAGGTTGCAAGAAGTGTGATGCACTGGTCACCAAAAGGTGTGTGCATGTGTTTGTGCTGTAGATTGCTGGAGCTGGGTCTGGAAGGGAAGGTGATCCGTTCCCAGGACCTGTCCTCTCTCATCTACATGGTGGCCAGGAACCCACGGGGACATCACCTAGCCTGGAACTTTGTCAAAAAGAACTGGGGCATGCTGGTTGACAAGTTAGTACCACACACATTTTAATCCTCAAACTGGTCTGTGAAAACTGGATAGGCCAGTAATGCTTTTTACAATGGCTTCTGGGCAGTCCAGTAGCCATTGGTGCCAGTTTTTGATTTGAGACTCTTCAGATTTTACAACAGTCATCTGAGTTTGATCAGGAATTTTTCTAGATGTGCCATTTCAATAACAGGCGGTCCTGACCCCACAGTTGGGAAAAGCCTGGCAAAACAGTAGGTGCACATGTAAGAAAAGATTTTAGTCCATCATTCTCCCCTCTGCTGTCTGTTTGTTCTGCAGGTTCCAGTTGGGCTCATTTTGTATTAGAAACATCATCATTGGCACCACAGGCCAGTTTTCTTCCCCAGAGGACCTCACTGAAGTAATACTCTCTTGTACCCTCCACTATATACCATATGTTACTATAAGCCAATTATTGTTAACAAAATGTGTGTTGGCGGTGTTGCCAGTATAATTACTTGACTGTAACTGTCTGGGAATTTACATTTCTATAACACTTTTCACTCTAGATTTCCTATTGTGTGTGTGTGTGTGTGTGTGTGTGTCGCAGGTGCAATTGTTCTTTCAGTCCATCAAAGAACAAACGTCTCAGCTGAGAGCTACTCAGGTTGCTTTGGAGAATGTGCGGAAGAACGTCCTCTGGGTGCAAAGGAACCTAGGAACTCTGAGAAACTGGCTGAACCAACACATTAATTGAAAGACGGGAGGAAAGCAGAGTTGGTGGTCGAGGGATGCCACAGAAGAGTATTTTTATTTGGAAGTCATTATGTGTGCAACACCACAGAAGAGTTCACCGTTTTCTAAAGAAGTTTTTACACTTTAAGATAAGATAAGATGAATTTTATTAATCCCCTGGAGGGGAAATTGCAATTTTTTGCAATCAGGGACTTGATGTTATTTCTTGACTTGATGTTATTTCTTGACTTGATGTTATTTCTTTGAATAATAAAGTTCATTGGTGGAACTGGAATCCTCTGTGGCAGCTGCACTGTAGTATGTGCGTGGAGCCAGTACAAACAGGTCATCATTATTGTGAATACTTTTGTGCTTGAGTGTGTGTGTGTGTGCGTGTCTGTGTGTGTGTGTGTGTGTGTTTCAGAGAGATTCAATTTAAGTGTCTACTCCCAAAAGATGAGTTAATGAATTCTTCACTAAATGGATTACTTAAATTGTTCATTGTCCATTGCCAGTATGTGTGTGTTTGTGTGCATGGGAGGAGGGTTCAAGACACCCCTCCTTCCGCTATGGTGCCGCCTTTCCGCAGTAACATCCAATAGAATGGCAGTGTTGTATTTTGATGGACGGCTGTCAACAACTGGATTTGCTTGTTCGCGTGTTTTCCTAACATTACCAATGTAGAGTCAAAACAGTTCATATTCTTCCATCGCGCAATTCCGCTGCATTCACATAACAGTGTAACGACGAGCTATAGCCAATAAAGTTATAGAAACTAGCTAACGTTAGCTTGCTGAGTGTGTTTCAGCTTGTCAGAAGTTCGCTTCAAGCTAGCTACCACATAGTACAGTACTGGTAGGTTGCTATTTACCGCTAGTGTCTGGTAGCTTGCGGCGGGTGAGTGTTCCAGCTAACAAACATCACGTCTGTTGAGCTGCTGTAAACGTGTAGAGATTGCCTTTTTTGGACGTGAAGACAGCTTCAATCGTCGAGGTATCTCAACATGGATCCCTTTGACAGTAACAATACGGGTAAGTAAGGAAAGAGGGTGCTACGTACAGTAAGCAAGCTAAGAGCAGCTAACGCTAGCTAACTGATGTTTAAGTTAACGTTAGCTGCGAGCTCTTCGAGAGTGACATTCACTTGAGGGCACACTCAGGACGGTAACGTTATATTTGACTTCTGAAAAGTCAGCTGAGAGTTTACCTCTTTTTGAGAGGCTCGGATTGCCTTTTTTAGTTGTTAATTTTCACAAGCCACTACAATATCAGTCTGTCCGTGTTGTTGATTCTGCATCTGCATGTGACATGACTAACGTTACTGTCATTAAGTTGCCGTTGAGCACAAACCAGCATAGACCTTTTTATAAATCTTGTAGTTTATGTAGTTCTATTACTTTCATTTGAACTGAACATCCCCTGTTTTCAGAGTTACGTGTTATTCTACTGTTGAGATTGTAGTTGTCTGTTGTAATACCACAGCAGTGTTTGCCAAGACTTGGCCTGTTGGTTTGATAATAGCCCAGGTTTTGCCTTTGTGTGGAGAGGCGATAACACCTGCTCCTAGTGATAATGGAGCCTCAGCTCCGGCCACAGGCAGACAGCTACTTTATAACCTCTGTGTTATGATCCTAGTGCTCTAGGGCTTTATTAAAACAAACAAAAGGCTACTGCTCACACTGTAACCGCTGTTAAGAAAGGTTACTGAGTGTTCCCTATGTGACCTGTTATTTAATTTCAGGTTGGACTCTACCTGGATGTAAAGCATTACCTTCAGGTTTAAGCAAAGGATAGAATAATCACCAAATCATAGCATTTTGATTTCCTTTGATTTTGTTTGTGACATACCATAAATAACTCATAATTAATCATAGCTATTACATGATGATGACAAACTATGCTGATTCCCACCGTCTGTTGTTTGTTCTTACCTGGCCTGAGTCAGAGGGCATGTGTTTATGTATAGCACTGTGACTCCCTGGGCTTGATAATTGTTTAGTGTAAGCAGGTAGAGCACAGTCAGCAACTAACATGTTTTACCACTATATTTACCTACAGAAGCTTCAACTCCGGCATGATAAAAGTAAAGGTAAAGCTGTAGCTACTCTAACATTGTTTGCCTGAAGAGTCTACATCTCCCAGCTGCCTCTCTGTCTATCTGAAAAGTCAGCTGTGTGGTGTCTCATCTCATCTTGCTGATATGAAATGATTAGCACAATAGTGTCATAGCGACACCCCAGTTTACACCATATAACAACATGGCTATTAGCAGTAGGTTGGGGGTTCATTAGAATTTGATAAGGTTGTTATGGGTCTTATTTTTATCACATCCTCATCTGGACATTGCATATTAGCTTGTAGTCTATTAATAGACATTTAATCCACAGCAGTATGGACCAGACAGAGAGATGGGCACAGCCAATACAGTCATAGCATTAGGCCTATTAGAACAACTATACAACACAGACACAGAGCTTCACATTGCTAAATTCACCTCTCACGGTTTTGGACTGTTTGCCTCATGGTGAGTGTGGTGCCATGATAACAACTCGATTATAAGTGTCCGCGTGTCTACGCTGTGCATTCAGAGGGTGTTCACTGTCTGTTTGTGCCTTGCTCTTAAATTCATTACCAAATCAGACTGAAATTGCCTTGTCTTTACCGTGTACAACTATGAATGGAACGTGGGGCATAAAGGGAGACTTGCATAGCATAGTATTATAGTACTTTAGTTATTATTAAATTAGGAAGTTTAACATTTCTCTGATTGCTTGAAGAATGACTGAGGAGAGAATTCTCCTGCCAGAAATTACATGGATTTAGACGACAAGACATAGCCCTTGTTACATTGCTAAAGACACAGTCTAAGGTCTAGTCTAAGGTCTAGTCTAGTCTAAGGACTAATGCATTCTATCAGTTTTCCTCACTTAAGTAGTGTTTCCTGTAAATTGTTTTTTAGATGTGGACGGTGAGTTGGTTTTGAGACCCAGGTTTCTACGATCAGTTCCAGTAGGAGTTGCAGTTCTCTTATTTGGACATTTATATCATGATATATGGACAATTGTCCTAATTGTAATTGCATAGGGAGCAGGCAGGCAATAAGGCCAGATAATGTACTTTGATTATATTTACAATTTTCTGTCTCTGAGGCAATTGTCCAGCTGTTGGTGCCACTGCAGCTAAAAAAATATAAAGGAAACATTGACATTTCTGTTTGAAAAGGTTTTTGAATACTTTAAAGCCACGGTCTAACTAGGCTGCTGCACTTGGTGTATGTGGGTCAGAGAACCAGGAAATACTGCATAAGGTTTAGCAGCAGGAAATTGAGACACTCAGTCAGTGCTTTGTTAGAGAAGGCTTTGCCTTGCCTGCACATCCAGTGACAAGTCTTTGTGTTGCCCTGGTTATTGCTTTCTTGCTTTTTGACACATTTCTCTGTGGAAAACACCAAAAACACAAAATTTAGCACATAATATATGTGTGTGCTGATTTATACCATACCAAGATTTTTTCTCGTTTCCTTCTTATTTCTCTTTTTGTACCTTTCTTTGTGTGTTTCAGAGCAAGCTAACCTGCCTAGGAACATGATTGAGAACAGCATGTTTGAGGAAGAGCCTGACGTAGTGGATCTTGCCAAAGACTCGACAGCATTTCCGGTACACAACATCTTATGCCATTTATACTGTGCATGCCCTTATTTCCAGGACCATAATGTGAATAGCTAACAATGCGCATTTGCTGACTGGTCATATTTCTGACATACTATATGCTTGTAAATTGTGGTTGTTCCGTAAATCTGATAAGGTGAACAGCTAATAATATCTACGTGCACATCTGCTATGTAAAAATAACAATGTGGGTAACCTCATTTTTGCATATTTGCCGACCCTCAGTCCTACATACACCACTCTGTAAATTGTTAAATCTGTTAGCGTATGAATAGTCAATAGTCAATATAGTTTAGTTTAGTTTAATTTCTCTTCAGCCAGGCCTATGGACTCAGTTGCTGAACTGCGGTCCTGTTGTTTAACTGTTGTTAACTATTGTTTGCCCAGCCGTTTAGCCTTTCTCTTTCTTTCTTCTTGTTGTTAAGTGCCTTCGGTACTCTGAAAGGTGCTCTTAAATTAAAGTTATTATTCTAGTGAGAATTCTGTTAAGCCAATAGGAGCTCTGTATTAGCGTGAGTAAGATGCTGTATCTTCAGTCAATGTTCTTTTTGTTTTATTGTTATCTATATCCTATTCTTTGCAGCTGCAATGATCCGCTTTCCCCACGGTGACTATTTAAGTTTCATCCTATCTTTACGACGCTAACTTATAGAATAAGAGAATACATATGCTCTCTGCAGACGTTTCCACCTCTTGACCCAGATGAGGTTGTGTATGAGCCTCGTAGCTCACGGTTGCTGGTGCGAGGCCTGGGAGAGAACGAGCTGGACGAGGAGGAGGAGGACTATGAGTCATCAGCCCGCCTGCTGGGCATGTCCTTCATGAACCGTAGCTCTGCCCACCGACCCAGCTCCTCTCCTTACACCAGACAGGCTCCACCCAGGTATTGTCCTCATTGTGCAGCCCTACCTCATAGAAGAAGCTTCAGTTTCAGCTTGTGCTTGTCCCTTTCAACCACAGCCGTCCCCAGCTTCCTCATGAACACTACTATACACGTCTTAGATTTTCAGCTTCATTTTGGAGAATTGGTCTGTGTTATGAATATGAACATCTTGTTGGTATCAGGTCATGTTCACGACCCTCAGCCCGTACCATGGTTGTATGTGTGTTATTCCTGGTGATAGTGGCCTCCATGACCATGGTACTGTACTTCTTACCCGGGTGCACCTTTACCAAGGTAAGAATAAACTATCTACTAGTTCTATTCAGGCACCTTTTGTAAGCATGTGTAGATATTCTACACATGCTACATAGTAGGTAAGCCCATATCTCTGTCACGCTATGTCTATTTATCTTTAATTTCTCTCCCACACTGACTCACGTGCTCCCCACACCACCAACCCTGACCTTCCAACCCACCCCACCCCTCCAACACCTTGCAGACGGGTTGTCGTAAGCCCAATAACACCACTCCCGTTGAGACCGTCTACCCTAAATCCACCAACGGTGAACTGTTCCCTTGGGCACAGCTCCGGCTGCCTGCCAGCATACGACCTCTCAACTATGACCTCACCCTGAACCCTGACCTCAACACCATGACCTTCACCGGCCGCACTGTTATCGACATGTTTGTCAAGCACAACACCAAGCGCATTGTCCTGCACAGTGCTGAGCTCAACATAACGAAAGCTACTTTCCAGGTGAGACTGCAGATGGTTTGAGTGTTAAATGTAATGACAGAATTCTGGCAATGCTTGGCAATTTGTCTCAAATGAAGCAAAGGAGTCGAATACATACACAAACTTGGTTTCTTTGTTATTTTAATGTTATGCTTTCACATGCATTTTGAAAATTGTTTTTATTTTGATAGAACTCAAAAAAGCCAAAATAAATGCATTTTGAAGTAGCCTTAATGGCACAGCAAAATGTGCCAAAATTCAAGGGGTCTGAATATTTTCAAGGCACTGTATTCTCTCTTCTAGCTTGGTGATGGAAAGCCCAGCAACGTGACTGTATTGGAGTACAAACCCAAACAGCAGATAGCTGTCAAGTTCTCTGAGGAGCTCAAAGCAGGCCAGCGCTGTGTTTTAACCCTGGATTACTCTGCCACCCTCTCACACACCTACGATGGTTTCTACAACAGCTCATACACGGACAAAAATGGGGAAAAAAGGTAGATATGACTAATAAACAGTATTCTAAATGCTTCACAACATCTAAAAAGACATGATGCACAACAAGGATTTTATGAGAAGCCCACACGAAGAGGATCTTATCCCATGACTTTTGGCTGATCTCATGACCAGACAAAGCAGAAGTGCTGTAAAAATAATTGTAGCGTTTGCTACCGTGCCGGGGTCCGTG
>CABFOQ010046432.1:0-19779 GCA_900660455.1 Gephyroberyx darwinii | reverse complement strand
GAGACCAGTGCACTGTCCAGTGGCTCACCTGTTTGAGGTTGTACAGTCCATGTCTGTCACAGTTGGGAAACCTGAGATCGTACAGGTTCTCCACTGGGCCTCTGTTATCCTGGAAGGTCATCTGGGAGATCTCCTCCAAGACCTTGTCCAGCTCCTGCTGACAAGAGCTCTGCCAGGATGGAGGAGGGAGACAAGTGATGGTAATAATAAGAATAATGATAGTAATAATTTCATAGCGCTTAGCAAAACAGACTGAGATATACCTTTACAGACCAAAAACAATCCTAAAGAGAATCCAATAAGATGAACAATAAAAAAGAAAGAGAGAGGTTAAGGCCAAGGGATGTGCTCTGTCCAAGAAAAAGAAAAGAGAAATAAAATACTGTCTTGTAAATGTGTCACAAATACACACATTTATAGCTAACATTTTTTATGAGGTGTAGTTATGTAAGTAGAAAGTTCAGCCAATATTATTGATGTGAGTCTGGCAGTTGTGCATGGGTGGCTAGACTGCTTAACTCAGCAGGTGGCCATGGCCACACACACACACACACACACACACACACACACACACACACATTTGTGCAGACATACATGTTCACAAACCCAGAACTACACGAATACTGTGCGCACTATTCCTGTGGCATTGATCTACACCCACAGACACTTACACACACATACACGTACTTACATCATACACACACACACACACACACTGCTAGTGTATCAGGCTGGCCGTGGGATCAAAGAGGTCCAGTCCTCTGATTAGCTGGCTGACGATGAGAGAGAAGGGCAGAAGGAGGCTCAGCCTGCCATATACCTTATCAGACATCTGAACATATGGATGAAAAGTGCTCTTTTTTTCTCCCTCTTCCCCTCTCTCTCTCTCTCTCTCTCTCTCGCTCTCTCTCCCTCTGTCTCTCACAATCAGTTTTGCTGTTACTCTTTAGCTCTTACTCTCTCTCTAATACATAAACAGAAACCCGCATCCCACTTCATGCACAAGGTCCTCCGATTTCATTCAATTTCAGAGTTTCACTGCTGCCTCATCAGTCTCATAACGTCAGCAAGGATGGGTAAAACAAGTTCCTGACCCTTGCGCTGAAATCTTTTATTATGGACCATGTTCCTGTGCTGTTAACTCAAATCAAAAGATGAATATGAGGTAAAACGAGATGTTGGCCTTGGTGTTGATCAATGCAAAGCTCTGACACAAATAAATAAATAAAAGGCCCACTGAATATACTCGTGTCTTCATCAACCGGCTCTAAAGACGAAGATGCCTGGCGGCGCTTTGTTTATCGACCTCATACGACCACACACAACGAAGCGCGTCCATGCTTGACACCAGCCGTCTGAAGTCCCCGCCCCCTGCCCAAGCTGCACAAGCCCCTTTTTTTTTTTACTACAATCTCTCTTTTGTTGCCTCTAATGATCTCATCAATTGTTTTTCACCCTCTCACTTATGTTTTTTTGGTTTGCTGCAAGAGAGCGAGTTAAATGAGGGAGAAAACGCGTGCATGTATATCATTGTTTCCCAGGTCAGAACGTGGACGGGCCTCCTCTCCGTGACCCCTCATTTACATGAAACGTCACCCCATTAAGGCTTTTCAAAGAATTGTTTTTAGATTTCGTCTAGCTGTGTTTGAGACTGTGAAATGTTGAGCGAATGCTAAATATGGGGGTTATGGGACACTATAGATCGGATTAAACTGCGACACGCATTCCACTGTGGACAGCAAAACAATACAGTTCAGTCTGCTGTTACGGATGTTCCCCATTAACAAGCATTACCGCAGGTTAGTGGCTGTCAGGTTGAATCAAAAAGGAAACAATGCAACTAGCTCAGTCTAAATGCAGCTATAATGTGGCCTTTAGGTTTTCACACTAGATTGGAAATGTATCAAAGACAAAATACACTGCACAGATGTCATATAGGTCTAAAGCATATTTCAAATATGAAACATGCATCTGCTCACTGATACTGTTGTTACATGATTCATTCAAACAGCATTTCAGAGCATCGTGACATCATCATTCAGCTGTTATGAGTTTTGTTACATTGTGCACAATTACTGACTGCTGCACTCCCATCCTGAGACACTCTCTAACTGAAGGCATTAACAATGACATTCTGACAATGGTGCACAAAATTTACGCAATGTATCTTCATGCTGTCATATCTGATCTGAAGTCTGCTCTGTCTGATAATTTAGCTTAATGATCTTTGCCTCCCAGTAATTGCTGCATAAGGGTGTGTGTGTGCGTGTGTGTGTGTGTGTGTGTGTGTGTGTGTGTGTGTGTGTGTGAGAGTGTGTGTGTGTTTTTGTTTGAGTAAAGGAAAGCCCAGAGGAGGGCACTACTGTACCAGACAAAGTAGCCAACATGAGACATTGCTGACCCCTGGTTACTGCTTACTTAACGCACTTTTGATTTAGTCTTAGTTACTGACGATGGATAGAAGCAGGGTGGTGAGGAAAAGAGAAAGTATTTTTAGGGATCTCCAAACTGGAAAGGCCCTTCATACAAGGTGATACTGTACTGTATGTGTAAGTTACACCAAGAGTAATTGGATGTTCTGGTTACCTTGACTTGTTGCACTTTGTTATTTTTCTATCTTTTCCAAATCCAGGAAAGGGCCAAGTTACATCAGACACTTTTGTACACAATGATCATTTTTGACAGCAAGCCAATAACAGTCCCAGAGAGGGCAAAGAGTGACAACAATTGTGTATGTCAGAGTAACAATAGACAGCAGAGGCAATCGCCCCAGTGACCTTCAGGGGGCTGGTGTCAGCTGTGGGTCTATAGCGATAGTGGGTTTGTTTTTAGGATATGAAGGCAATACTGTGTAGAGTGTTTTTATATTAACACATTTTTCTCTTGAAAGATCCCTGATATCAGGCACAACATAGGAAAAACATTTCCAACCAAAGAAAAAAATAGAAGTTACAACTAGATGCAGATTTTGGGGCAGCAGTACAAACGTTTCCCTCCTGCTTTGGGTTACAACTATTTACAAATGGAGACAGTTAATCCTGAGTCATCACTTAGGGGAAGCCCAAAGACGGCACAGGGTTTAGTCCTGACCTGCGTCAGTCTCTGGATCCGAGGTTCCTCTGGTTGATTTGTCTTCATCTTGGATTTGCGCTCGTTCTGCTGCTGCTTCTTGGCAGACACTTTGGGCCAGAACCTGGGATCTTTGGTAGGTCTCTTCATTGGTGGACCCTCAGTTCCATGCACCTCTATGGAGTCACACACACACACACACACAAGAAAGTAAACAAATAAACAAACCGGCTTGTAAATACACGTCTCGGCATCAAATTAAAGCTGTGGCATCTGTACAAAACATCCACTAAAAAGCTCATCCTTTCCGCTGTCAGTATGCAAGCATATAGAAAAATCACTGCGGTGGATGTGCAGATCAAAACAATCTTTGCTAATGTTCTGAACTTCAGTAATGGGTTTCATTTTGGGGGGGTGTCAATGTTTGGGTTCGAAGAATGCTCTGATAATGTTGATCCCTGTCATGCCAGGGAATGGCTCACATTCAACTTTTTGACAAACAATCTGAGTGTGATTCAACTATTAGATTTCAGGTCCAAGCTGCAACAAAAATTGTCCAGCTCTGCTCTTCTGCCATCAGTTCTTGGCAAAAATGATACCTTTGGATGGGTATTTCAAGCAAAATGTGACCTGCCGACTAATGGTGTTACTTACACACATGCACACACACACACACACACACACACACACACACACACACACACTGTCTCACTCTCTCCACTTCTCTCTAAAGCACACACATGTATCTATTCTTTCATCTTCTAATAACAGGTTCTTTTACAGGTTGTCTTATTCCTGGAATTAGAAGACAAAGCCTTAATGCCCCACCTCGGGGCGTCCCGTGTCCCTCGTACCCTGTCACTAATTTTACGCTGGACAGTCAGCTGTAATCACAGCGGCGTCAATGTGAACACATGCTCTGAGATCTCTAATGATATAAAATAGCGACGCCTCAAGATACAACATCCACTAGATCCTTTTGTTGGGTGAAAATGCTTCATCATGATTCTATCACAAAACTCCCTCATTGTGGTGGGGGCACAAGTCATTCTGTCTAATTCTAATCGTTTTCTATATTTCATCTACTGGATTTTAAAAGTTATCTTTGCAGTGATCATCCTGAGTGTGATGAAGGTGGCTTAAATGTCTCAGCTCTTAGTCTGTCACGTTTCCTGAGGAAAACTGAGACTAAAGTGATGACTGAATTAAAGAGCTGAACTTGACTGCCAGTCATCGGAGGGGAGACAGACTAGTGAGGAAGAATGTCTGAGGACTGCTTTTCATGCTGAGTAAGGATTCTTTTTTACCTCAACTACTTGCCAGAGGCTGTATGAGTGTGTATGAGTGTGTATCTTGCTCCACTAACTCTTATCTATAATTAGGGTAGTACAAACAGGAGCAGATCTCTGAGGCTGTAAATCACTCCTCGGAGGAAAAGACCCCCCAGTGACTCACCATAGCTATTTTCACACACACACCTTTTTCTGTATGTGTTGTGTGTGTGTGTGTGAGTGTGTGTGTGTGTGTGTGTGTGTGTGTGTGTGTGCGTGCGCACCCATGTGAGGACACTGAGCCAGTTGGAAAAATTACGTAAATGTATTTTGAACAATTTTTGGCCATGGCTTCCAGAAAACACGAAGAAATTTGCTTTGAAAGCTCATTTTAACATCAAAGTGTTCCATTGTATGCTGTCATGTGATACTCGTGGATTGGATTCCTGGCGCGAAATTTCACGGGGAAAGCTTTTCCAATCGGATAAACAAAGTGGAAAGTCTGGGGGAGTTTTGTTAATTGAGTTACTGAACTGTAACACATCCCACTGGCAGTTAAAACTACGTGGCCACAAACAAGAACATAAGTGGCAAGAAATCACATAATATTTACTACGACGTGTAATTGGTTACCCCAAAGTCATGAATTCCAACCTCCAACTGAGCACAGAAGCTCCAAAGTTTGATCCAAGTTGTGTTAAGAAACTGTGGAATACATGTGCAAGCCTCTGGGAGCATATTAAAGGGAGACTGTGACATTCTGACTCTATTACTTCACAATATAGGAAAACATTTGTAATACCATGGGGGGAAAGAAATGTACATTATTCCATTCCCCTAAAACAGCTTGGTCATTTTGTTACTATTATTAACAATAATGGGTATCAATAGCCAGTATTGGCTTTAATAAGAAAGGCTAACAATGGTGATGGGGTGTTTTCCAGTTCTCTAAGGTTATCCTCCAACTTGTTACTGGTGAAAAAAAATATAACATTAAAATTAAGATCTCAAGGTATTTCTTTAACATGGTGTGATCTAGTTGTGTTCATGACCTAATTTGCTATGGACGCTATAGGAACACATGAGAGGCCATTTTCCAGGGAAAAAAAACATGTCTGCAGCCAACAGCTGTCATCTGAATGCAGTGTTGTTGATTCTGTCTTCAGCGCCATAGAAACTACCTGTCTCGAGCTGTTGGAGTGTTGGCATCGGGTATTGCCATTGAGCAATGCTTTCACAGCACTCTCATGACACTGAATGAGTAATGTCTTTCCAGAGTTGCTTAGCATTAATGTATTTGCACTGTTATCGTTTACAGTAGAACTGTGTCCCAATAACTTACATGTGCGTCCTCAGCCAAGAGAGTGGCCCTACTTCAAACCATTGTTAGCGTAAATGATTCCTCCCAAGGCTAAACCACTTCAAACGCTTCAGGGCTGGCAGATGGACAAAAGCAATTGAATAATGAGGACGGTTTTGTCTAGCCAGAGATTCCCCCGAAACCTTTTACGGTTAGCTAGCTCTTTCAACTCTTGAACTTGCTACGCTTCCATGTGGCCGTGTGTGTCTTCCTCGCCAAATGAAGCTGCTTTGTAGTCTGAAGGGGATACTGTTGCCAATTGGCGGTCCCATTGATTTGTCAGACTTAACTATAAGTTAAACCTAAGGACAAGGTGCTGTTCTTTTACAAAATGTACACTTTTCACCATCAGTCCAACTGCTTATCTATTTGTATTGTAGATGGGAGACAAGTTTGAAACCCTGAAACTCTGCTTTATGGGTCTGTGCTACTGATGTTTTCTGTCTTGTCTCTGCAGAACCTTTTATCTTCCAAATGCCGTATGCACATTTTACCTCTGGGTCTGCTGTCCTGCCATCTGCAGTAATCAGCATTTTTTGTTCATTAATGTGAGAACATATTATGCAACATGTGGCCTTGTTGAAATGAATTGCTAATAGAGAAGCGTGAAGCAGGGAGGGCTCCCTACTTACACCTCAGGGGAGCTTTTTTTTAAGACTGCAGGTATTAACATGCAACTGCATGTTAATAGTGATGTCAAAGTGATCTCCTACTCGTTGACTGTTTCTTATGCACAAGCATCTCCATAGAGTGATTAAAGACCTGAGAAGGTTGGAGAGGGAGAGGGCAAGTCTGAGCAGAGGATCACCTGCAGGGCAGCAAGGGCATTCCCAGACCACAGACAATGCAGGGAAAGAGAAAAGCAGAGGGAAACAGAGAGAGACAAAGATAGAAAATTGGATCATGAAGGGCAGCAGTTTCCTAATGGCTAGAGAAATAAGTTGTGACTGGAGGATTTCTGTCCCCATGCCAGCTGGGAAAAGCAAGGTGAGAGTAGCAAAACGGACCCGCTGAGTAACACTGGGGTGCCCTTGAGTAAAGGCCACAGTATACTTGCTGTGGAAACAAATTTCGTCAGGCTTGTAAATTCCTATCTGCACCTTTATGAGCGATCAAATGGCCCCTAAATACTCAGATTCCCTTAGCCACTGTTGTCACACTTTGGTTACGGTTATCTCTTTAATCATCATGCTGGTGTGCAGTGTAAATAAACTAAGAATATGAAGCATCAGTGAGAATACACACATTTGTATGCACCGTATGTTCTACTATGTTTCTATTCCAAGCAAGGTCAACTTTGTTGTTAGTACTGCCATCTTAGGGCACTTATCCCCAACTGCTCCAGTGGCTAACAATACAGTACTGCAGCTCCCAGGCTAATGTGTGTAACCCTCTCACTGCAACTACTCTCCTGTAAATAAAATGTGTTCTTACTCAACTTGCTTGGTTAAATAAGGGTTAAATATGTGTCAAAGTTCCAACTTGTGCAATGTGCACGCATGCAGTAGAGGGCATGGAGTTCACCAAGTTTGATTGTACAAGGCAAACAGGCAAGTAATCCCACAATACAACAGTGGAGAAAGGCATGTCAGAATTTACTCATAGGTTCTTTTTACTGATGGGCAGTAGCAGAAGATGCCCACTAGATACCAGAAGGGTGAATAAATTATTTTATGGCAGATAGGAGTTCATGCAGAGAACATCCAAAACTGAGGGTAGCATAACACAAATTAAGCACCAAAATAATAATAATAATAATCAAAACCTTTGAAGCAAGAAGAGGACAGAGAAAGGGAACATCTGCACAGTGCAAAAATGTTCCATCTTATCGTCATTTACTCTTGTATTGTAGGGGTAAAGTAATTACATGTGTTGAGTAGTCTGCATTATGTCAAGATATTTTCACTTTTTTCAAGAAAATGCATTGTCACCAAGTGTAAATATATCATCCCCACTGACAGATTTTGTCACTGTTTTAAGGAAAACAAGATGCAAAAAAAAATTGATTTTTAGCGCCGTATGAGAAGATTTACATCTCCATATGCCATTAAACCAGCACACATCTCTCACAATCTAAAGATGAAAACTTTCTACTGGGTGGGTCTGTACTGCCCCTGAGTCTGTGTGGTGACCTGAAAATTTGTTATTGTTTTGGCATGCAGCTGCCAATGATATAGCTGCCAATGATGACCACTGGGCCAGAAAGCAATCAGAGTCCAATGTTCATCATTTAGATTGCTGCCAAAGTGCATTCCGATTTTCCCTTCCTAATTTGGCGTATTGCCACCTGCTGAGCTACTCTCAGCTTGCTTGTAGGCCGACTGGATTTGTAGCTATACAACAACTTCTGGGAGGAATGGGTGGAGCCAAAGCACCACAGTGTTTTGCAGCACAAGTTAGATAACTGACAAACTTGAACATGCATGAATAAATGAATGAAAGAATGAACATATTAAGAAAATGCCAATGATATCTCTTATGGCATTTATGATCTTGGAATGTCAGCAGTCTAGCTAACTAGCTTACATAGATAGCTATGGGCTAATATGGCTAGTTTAAACTTGGAAGGTCAGCTAGGCTAACTAGCTAACCTAGATAACTTAATATGGTTATAGTTTTGAAGTTTTGTTACTTATCAAGAAAAAAAAACTGTGGTTCTTTGGCTCCGCTCACCAGTGAGTTTGTTGCTGCCTCCAGATCAGTTCTGCCTCTGAGAAACTAAAACTCCAGTAGTGGAGTCAAAATCTGCTGCATCTGGAGTGATGGGACTCAACTGTTCAAGTATGAATGAGTGTATCTGTATAAATAAGAAGCAGAGCAGTGCTGAACAAAGAGCACGCACACTCATCAAGCCTTCTCTGGATAAATAAAGGTTAAAAAATAAAAAGTTGATAATTCAATTTTGCTGCATGATGAAACATCCATGGCCAGATGGTCCACACCTGCCATAGACTTCGAGATCTCAAGAGAGACAGGGCATTAACCTTCGTAGTCCGCTGAACTACCAGGATTCACAGGAAGGGGAATGGTTTGATTCATTTGGAGACTAAATTCTCATACAAACAATAATCACAATGCTGTAACCTTACTGGCAAGAAGTTCCACACTCTGACGACTGTGAAATAGTGAAGACGTGTCATACAAGCCTTGCTAATTGGAAGGATTTAAACCATGGATTACAACATCAGTATTTGCTGTTTTTGTCCAGTTTGCAATGTGGGAAGATGGAAAAGTGCGGTTGCCACCAGCAGAGGTGGTGAGTCCCACATTGATGACATCATCTGTACAAAAGTGCAAAATTACATCAAAATTGTGGGAGATTATCAAAAAGTTTTGAAGTTACTGGGGCATGTAATGACTAAAACATAGCAAAACATTCAGTTTATGGTATTTAATGTTTTTATTAAAGAGCCTTCATCATGTACCCCAAACAATACATGAAAATGAAATACTAACAATAAGAGAAGCGAGGATATGTGGGCTACAAACCATAGTTATAAGTTCACCGGAGGGTAATGCTTGTTTGTACTCACAGATGTGGGCCTGCCACTGCCAAATATGTTGCATATGTCAACATTCATTTGCAGAAATCAATAGTGACCCTTTGTCCCTAGTAACTGTAATGTGGGAGAGCAACACTTGACTTTTCATAGTCCCTGCAGGATTTGGGGTTATTTACAAGGGTTATTGTGACCAAAAATGTTTGATTTGAAGTCTCAGATTTTGATTTTTACATTTTTAGAGGAAAAGCACAGGTAAGTGGGCAAAGTTGCAATCCTTGTAATATACAGTATGTATCTTATGTGAAATGGTTCAAAAGCACAAAATATGATTTCATGATTTCACATATTCACATTTGCTCCTCTAATATAAGGAAGTTGTGGCTACACTGTCATAGAGTTATACTATATTGTGCCGTTAGCCATCAATTGATGCTCCTTGAAAAGAAAAGCTACAAAGTCATGCTTTCTGGGATGACATTTACCTGAAAGCAAGGCTCAACTTCTGAGAATATGAAGTGAAACCAGGTATGAATTACTTCCACCACCAAAAGTTTTTACTCACAAAGAAAACTGATGTTGTATGTCATATATTCACTGAGTCGTACTTTTGTGTGTTTGCTGCAGTATCCATGTAACGGTAGATTAGCATTACATTGTGCTAATAATAAGGTAATTGGTTTGGTCCTTTTATAACACTGAATCTGTAATAGTCTGGAGGTCATGGAGGTCATGGCCACTACATGATTCTGTTTGGTAATTTCATTTTCACCCAGTTGCCTCTGTGACTGAGCTAGAATCTTGTATGTTTTTATGTTTTATTTATTGCACTCATGTATAGTGTTGTATCCAAATTCCCCATTAAGAAAATAGTTCTTATTTATATCAAGAACCCCTGACAGATACACATTAAGACACAGAGCCCAACATTTTTGTTGTTAGATGATTTGGAAAATAACATAATACGTCTTTAGAGTTGGTGTGATCACAGTGGAAAGAGTGGGAGCAATGGGCAAAGCAATCTAATGCAATCTCTCACTGTGCCAACTTTAAGTGAATAACACAACAGTAATAGTAAAATTAAAATGTTTTAAGACCCCTGTGGGCCCTTTTAAGGACCCCTGGGTGGCCCTGGACCCCATCTTTGGAAACCAGTACAACCACTGCAAGGACTTAACTTCTCTCCCTTTCAATAATTCTCATACTTTCCTCCAGAGAACTTACCATTTGTAGCTTGGTGGTCTTGACTGGCTTCCAGGTCAACTTTTTGTGCACACCGTCCTAAACCCTGAATGAGCTGTTGCAAGGGTAATTCAGCATCCATGCTCGGGTAGCACCTCAGGCCGGTGGAGCACCTTGGTGTGTAGACCCCGCAGAGCTCCCCCTCCAGCCTGGCACACACCGGACAGCAGCCGCAGCCTGGTTCCCTCACTATTTCTATACATACTGTTGTGACTTTAGGACAAGCAGCCAAACGCTCTGAGGTGCAGCTTGAGCATCGGAAAATCAAATCCCCAAGTAAGATGCCAGGTAAGGCAAGATACGCGAACAGCAACCCGCAGATAAAGTATATGACCATTCTAATGTTGGCTTAGTTTATTAGTGACTAGTAGATATCAAAATGACCCCTGGAAGATAACAGTGTGAGCCTCAGATCCAATGACAGTCCACTGTGTGTGGGTAAACAGGTGAGAGTTCAGACGCCATGGACAGGGTCCTATCTACTGTCAGGTTACTAGCTGACTGGATAACACAAAGAGCTGGGCCTATTGCTCTAACCATCAAAGGTTGGCAAATAACCTAGGACGATTAATGTGTTTAAAAATGGGTTTGTGTGTATGTGTGAGTGAGAGAGAGAGAGAGAGAGAGAGAGAGAGAGAGAATGGGGCTTGTAAGAGTTTATCATGTGTTTTATCCTCAAATTTTAACCCAAGAGTATTTTTTTACTTAGCAGTAGCCAACCAAGCCGAAAGGTTACCCATACATAAATACAACTGACTCAGCTAGAACACATTGTACCGTGCCATTTCCTGGGGAATATTATGCTTAGTGCTGAGTGTCTGTGATATGGCCCCTTCATTTGTTGCCTGTCAGTTGGCGCTCAGTTAAAGGTGAGGCCCAGGGCCAAAACTGTTCTATCTTTATGCAGCCAATTATTAACACAGTCAAGATATTGTGCTCTGTAACCAAATGATCCTGTAAACCCCAAGTGGTCATGGTGGCCCTCAGAGCTAAAGAAATAACTGCTGACTTATTCCAGTACGGACATGGGACAGTTGTGATAAACTTGGACCCCCTGAGCCTGAGTTGTTTCTCAATGTTTTGAATGAATTCTGGAGCGCTTTCGATTCACTTTTTCTTGCGAGGGTCTTTGAGACTGTCGTCTAACTTTTGGGCTAGTGTGAATATATATTACAGGTGGGTTGTAAGTGGTATAGTATGTTGGGCACTGGATGTTGCTTTAGTCTGAAGAGGGCTTCGATATCTAAGCTGTATCTTTGACAAAAAAACATTAATTCAGATCCAAATTTCAAACCAAAGCATAGAACAAATGTAGAGTCAGTACACTGAAAGCTGCTCCCAAAGTGAATTCATTTATTAACACTAATACATATGCAACATTTTGAGCACTCTTCAGTCTTAGTTGGATTTTTGTACTTCATTGTTTATGACTCTAAAGTGAAAAAAAAAACCAAAAAACAAATGCAGTGAGAATTTGCAAGGATTGCTTATATATCCAGTATATAATTCCAAGTGAAATTATCCAACATGTAACCTTTCCCCATCAACTGACACAGAAAAGCATTAGGATAATACAGTCATACCTCATGTGGAACACAAGGGCATGAATGATTATGTAATGGTGTTGGATGTAATGATAGACCAACACACCACAGTGAAATGATGACGCACATGTGACAACTTTTCGGAGACTGTGCACCAAAAGGGAAAGTTTTGTCCTTTTAAATGTGGCCAGCTGGACTAGAATAGAACTCAGTAGCTCGACTACGCCACCCTGGGGAACTACACCCAGGGAAATATTTGATTAGTTCTCAACACTTTAGGTTCTTCCTGCACAGGTAAGCGTGTAAGGAGCACAGAGACGTGGTTTCACGTATGAATATAGATTCACTTTATTTTACAATTCAGATAATATGCATTTAAAAAAAGCCTAGATGATGAAAAAAACAAAGAAAACATTAGAGGACAAGGGAACAGATCCTGGAGGGGGATAGGCTACCTGTAGAGGGAGAGAAATGCTGGGAAAATAGAGCAGACTGGCTCGGTCTACAACTGGGAAGGACAGGGAAGAGCCGACACCTCCACAACGCAACCAGGAAACAGCTTCAGTTACGGTAGGACTACCGAGGCGTTTTATAGTTTGCTGGTAATTGGCAAAATAATTGATAGACCCGCCCTCACCTACTGCATAGAACGATAGTGCCAATGATTCAATAGTCTGTTATTCGTGACCCCATCACATAAACATGAAGCATATTTCCACTTTCGTTGACTGACCCCGGGGTGCACGCTGGGGTTTCCAGCCTTACAGTGTAGCCCCACTGTGATGTCAATATAGCTCAGTGTGTAACAGGCCCAGAGTTAGCTGGTCTGGGAGTGTGAGGTAATGTCTGTCAGGGCCATCTCTCCTCACTTGCTGCCACTTGGATAAGGTTTCTGGGCTGTAGAAAAGGTTTGCTGGAAGTGCTAGACAATAAAAGCTTCTACATGCTTTTCTGCATTGTCATTTGAGAGACTGACCTGTAACACGACTTGGAAACTACCTTTTAAATGTTCAGGTTTTCGAGGATGTGTGCGAATCCTGTCTGTTTTGGAATGAAACCCTTCATTTTTTTTTTGCCTTAATTTCACCCAGAACAGGTTGACTGAGCAACATTGCTTTTCTTAAAGACACCCTACTACACATTCACACCCTCATGCTGGAACCACAGTTGTCTACTACTGTCTAATATGCAGTTTCACTGGAGCAGTTGGGGGTTAAAGCGGCAATAAGTAAGATTGTTACTGCCCCATAGCAGAAAATGATCATATGATATATCTGTGGGGGGTTGTTGGTTAATACTAATGGCTCAACTGTAAAGGGCAAGTAAAGTTGGACCTAGATGCAGACACAAGGAAGCAGATGGTATGTGAGTTCAATACTTTACTGGGGTGCAATGCAAGCAATACAGGCAACCAGACTAGACAAGGGTCAGGTAAGGCAGAACAGACCGGTAGACCAAGACATGGACCGCGGGAAAGCTATGTAAGACATTAGACAATCTGGCAAATAAGAGTGGGGCTGGTATATGTACACTGCTAGGGACTGATGAGAAATGGAGCGCAGCTGATGAGGGGAGGGGCCAGGTTGATGGATTGCATGGATGTGGAACAGGTGAGTAGTGGCAGAACACACTGGAAACCCTGGTTGGCCTGACAGGGAAGACAGGACCTGAAACAAAACACAACATAGAACCAAGAGGAGACTAGGGGGACTGGGAAGTGGATGGAGAGACAGAAAGGGAGAGAGAGGAAGAGGAACTGGAGGCTGCAGGTGGGTCAGGACGGATGGCAGGAGAGATGACAGCCTTCCTCATGACATCAATGATTACTTCACCAGGTGCTGAGATTTCTGCTTTTCAAAACTCATTTTCCAGATCCTACTCTGTTTTGTAAGAAAACCCCCCGCCCATTGGAAGTAAAATTAAAGCCTAGCTCAAGAATTCATGATCAGCATTAACAGGGGACAGTGACATTGTAATGTTGTTGTAATTTTGTTGTGATTTTTCATCCATCCCCAATCTTTGGTCCAGGATTCCAGCAACGTTTCAATGACAAACTTGCTTCTCCAACCTCACGGCTTCAACTACACAAATGCTAACTGCACAAGTATAGCCTACAGATATACGGCACGTGTCTGCTTGTGGGTTTGCACACACATACACACAGATACGTTGGACTCCCATCCCCCACTACTCCATTGATTCCGAAACAATGCCAATTTGTGGAGTGGATGCACCCATGTAGACTGTGTGTCCAATTAGTTCAAAAGATGCAATTTAACTTTTCCCCAAAAACACAGCCAATTGGTTGGACATCACTAAATTGTGGTCATTAAAGAGCCCATTGAACTGCATTGATCTGGATCGACCTGGATCCAATGCCAAGACACAGAGACAATTTATTGTGCCCAGACAGAGTCTATATTCTTTTGCCAGAATACACGCAGCTGCAGAACGCCAATAAATGGATTATGAGTTGTTCTAATTATGAGCAAAGAGAGAGCGTCAGCAAGTCATTATCCATATACTCCTGGATAAACTCAGTAACTCAAACTTGCAAGGCAATCTTTCATGGTTTGGAAAGTTTCATATTCATCTATGTCTATGCCAGTATACCATGAGCATGCACAAATACAAGTGATGTTGCTGTATATTGAAAGTACATTAAAAGTCTGAGACAGCGATTAAAGGGTTAATTGCAATTTCAAAGGCACATATGACTGTGAAGTCAGTTTAAGATATTATTGATGATCTCCTTGATCGGTGGAGGGGAGGGGCATATGTTTGCCACAAGGAGGAGCTCTGTAGGCAGATATCTGCTGTACTGGTGGGATGTCCCTGTTCATAGCACCGTGCTTTATGATCATGGCACCATGTTAGAAAAGTTAAAAAAAAGTGAAATAGTGGATCAACATTAGCCTATATTCAACATTATCTTCTTGAAAACACTGGTTGTAGATGCTGTATACTATAAATTTGTATCAAAGATTTATATCAGCTTTAATAGGTTGTACAGTTTAGCTGTGTTTACATCGATATAAAATGTCCACTTTGAATGACATTGTAAATATGAGCAAAGAATTAAGGTTTTTTTAAGGCAAGTGTTGAGGTTGTACACGGCCTCCTCATGCTACTCCTGCGCCTACTTGAGAGAATATTTTCCATTACTACAAGTGAGTGAAACTGTCCAAACAGCACATGCACTGCCTTTCACAAGCACAGCTTTTACCAAACCATGTCTATCTACTGTATACTCTGTTTGCTCTGTTGCTTACAGTATTATGCCTACAATTAAGTGAAATGGAAATGTTTTCTTATGACCACTCCTGAACATTTCTCCGCTCACAAATGCATTATGATTATATTATGTGTACGTGTTGCTTAGCAACTCCAGATGAATGGGCAATAGCTGAACAATGTTGAAACGTTTAATTTTACACTTAAGGGGAAAGACCTGACAGTATAGTGCCGAAAGATATTTTAACTGGGCTCCTGAGAGATCCATCTTTCAAGTAGTCATTTAGTCAAGACAAATTGAATTCCACACAAAGGTGGTCACATTTTCCACTCTTCAGTCAAGGGTTTAATTCAAATGAGAAGAGTGAAAAGGAGGCCAATATTTGGGAGGATGCTGATACCTAACCGATGCTGACACCAAACAGGAGACTGGCGAGATTACAGGATTAAAAAAAGGTCTAATATTCTTTAAATGAAATAGTGAGATTTGTACGCACAGTTTCTCTCTTGTTTTTATATCCTTCTTTCCCTATAAAGCACATTGTGATGAACTGTTTTGTTAAAAGTGCGATAAAAGTAATAAAGTGAGTGGATGTTGATCTAGGATCACTTTTGTAATTTCCTGATGAGTTCTTAAGGGGGTTGAGGTAAACATATGGAAGGCGAGTGGATCTTGGATCTTGCACTATATTTAGATCACATGAACTCCAGTGTAAAGGACTGTTGCTAATCATTGAGTAAAGTCTCAAGCATCAAGATCAGCATGATCTGTATGTTCAGAGTATTCCATGTCAAAAGTCATGTCAAAAGTTCATTTTTTTAATTGCCTTTTACAGGCCTGCAGTGTATACACAGTGTTCTGTAAATATCGCCCTATCATTTCCTAATCACTTGTACAAACACCAGGCATACTTTGAAGCATAATCTGTGTCTACACTTACACAGTAATGGAAAAGCTAAAAATCTTAAACCTTTTTGTCTTGTGGTTTTCTAAACATGAGTATCTGTAGTGTGGAAACTAAACTGTAAAGATTCTCTGTATGCAGCACCTCAACACAACTAGCCTTCATGAAACCTCCACTCCAATGACCATTCTAACTTTGTAATGGATGTGGATGGAAGTGTGGCCCCGGTGTTTGCTGCATCCCAATTGACAAAGCTTTGACTCCGGACACATTTATGAACACCACTCTGCGGTCTGCATTGGGTGCCTGGGGATGCTGTGGGGTCAGCAGCAGGACTGTGGTAGTAGGTTAATGTGATGTAATTACTCCAGAGAGAAAGAGTAGAGTGCACGGGAGAGAGAGAACATGGAGCACAGCCCTGGTTGGCCTTGAGTCTCTCCCCACCTTGTGAAACAGTGGCTATGTTCACAAGCACAGAGAAACCCGACTGTTGGCCTTAAGGGCTAATTTGGGTTAAGCTGTTTACATGCACCTTTGATACTCTGCGATTGAGTATCCCTGTTGCTTAAACCAATGGACAGAATATTCCTGTTTACCTGTGCCTCTTCCAGCTACGATCTTTGACTGACCAGTAGATTGCTTCTAATGCAGTGGAAAGAAAGGATCCCAATAGTACATACTGCCATACAGTAAGTACTGCCACCATGTTGTTTTGTTGATATCAAAATGTAGTTAGTGCAGATGACGGAGTTAATAGGTTTACATGCCACAGAAACCTGTTTAATATAAGCCAGGCATCTTAATCAGGTTTCTCATAACATAAGTATTTATGACGATTCATGATACATACACCAACCCAAAACCAGGTTAAGTAACTGAAATAAGAAGGGAATTCTCCACGCAAGTAAACGTAACCAGTGAGGCAGTGAAATTATGCTGTCATCACTGTTTGCACTCCCATCTTCGACACAAGCTCTAAAGAGAGTGAGTGTGATCATAGTGACTTAGTTGCATTTTGGTTTAAGGTGATTGTGAGTGTCCATACATTGTTTCTTACCCCTAGCAATCATCTGCACAGAAAACTAATATTTTTCTTCCTGTCTGCTCCTCATCCCCTTCTCTCACTCCCAAACACAAACATTGACTTTAAATACATTTGTGAGATACAGACATCGTGACGCAGAGGCCTTCTAGTACGTTTGTCTCCGGGGAGTTGTGTGGGGAACAAGTTGTCGTGTAGCATGTGAAGCATGGGAAAAGCAAGGCTCGGCCTGGGAAAGGGAGCAGGCTGCATGTTGGAAATGCATTGTGTAACTCAGTTAGCTCCGAGTTGCACTGATAAGAAACTGGACCAGACCGCCAGAGAGGCTTCTCATGATAAGTTGTTGTGGTGCATCTGTTAGTTGGCTGGTAAACTCATGGTTTGAAGCATCTCTTCACCACAGGTTCTATTCAAGGATTTTACCAGGAATCTACAAGGCAAAAAAAAACTAAAACGACAACGTAAAAGCGAAGGTATGTGCCCTGAGATTTTTGGGGGTCTTTTTTATTGTTTTTTTTATTTTATTTTTTTGTGTTTGGTAGATCTGTTGAGTTCCATAACTGATGCTTCAATCAACCTTTTCACACTTACTGTAAAGCATATGAATGAAATGAAATCAAACATTTTGCTCAGATGTTGAATTTTCCATGTGTACGTGTACGGTAACTAACTTGCCAGAGGAGGATTCCATGCCATTTACAGAGTAATTATTTTGTACAAGCAGAGAGATTGCACGTTTGTACTTTATAAGGGAAAACTCTGCTTCCTCTCACTGCATTCCCTGTTAACATCTGTTTTCAGTGCCTGCCTCCCATGAGATAAATTCATTAATTTGTGGGAATGTCCAGGAAGCAGATGGTCAAGCAGGGCTTGTTGTTTCTTGAGCGCTGGTCAAAATGTGTGGGTGGATATGAGTTGCATTTCTTGATCTGACAAAGGCAAATACAGCTTGGTACAGCTTACAGCTTAATATAACCTGAGAAAAATGATAAATTCTGAATGAGGCAGCTATACATTTAACCATTAAGATGCACACAACTGGGCACTTTTATTTTATTTTATTTTATTTTATTTTATTTTATTGTTTATTGATATTATGATATTTTTCCAGAAAAAAATACTTCAGATTTTTGACATGCAATTATCTTGTTATGAGTGTAACATGTCAAACCCTTACATAGAGTACAACCCCTAACCCCTTCACTTTAAGCATCATGCATTGACCAGTTTTTTAGGGACTATCATCTATTTTTTTCTAATAGATGGAGAAGCAAGTCGCCCTGGCTACATACATGCTGGCACTCATCTTGATCTGCTGGACAGGTAAGCAAGAAACTGGACTTGGCCAGGTACTCACTGGTATGAGAAAAACAGTACAGCACAGTACTGTACACAGGGAAACATAATGAATATAATATACTGGGTTCAAAATGTTTAAAAGGCTGATAACAACAACAAAATGTAGTTTGTGTGTTTAGTGTGGATTTAGAATACAGATCTTTGCCAAAGTTGGAATGGCAGTTAATGGTAATATGTTGAAGAGTCGTCTCTTAGGCTATTGGATCAAATAGTGATCTGAATGGGTTAAATTCACTAGTGGCACAAGTTGCCTACAATTTGTGCTCCAATTTGTAGTCATTTCCAAGCTGTAGTATGAGAGTGAAAATCACCCAAAAAATCTGGACCAGGACCGTAGCTGGAAAGTGGTGCTGAGAGCTCAGCCATGTTCTTCTAAATTACAGACCTGTGGACCACAACATCATGTCCTCTTGTGTGATGTAATAACCACAAAAATGGGAAACACTCTTTACTAGTGTCTAATGGAAGAGACTTGTGAGACAGTCGCTCTGTGCTTTGTGATTTATTCAAGGATTCATTCGCTTATGGGCAAAGCAGCCAACAGACATTAAGCCACCATTTGTTTATGATTTATAGCAATATCAGTTGCTGTTTTTTAGCTTGGGTTATAATATATTGGATGAAGGAAGAAGAATTTGGTCAAGGTTGTTATTCTTTCTTATGCACATTTCCTGTTTTCCCCAGGACTGGGCGAGGGACTTGTTGTTCGAACATGTGACCAGCACATGTTCGATAGCAATGTTCACGGCCTCTGCCTGCCAGACTTCAACAGGAGCATGGAGACAAGTGGCTATCTGGACAGGTGCCCATGGCCCATCACAAAACGGTGAATCTTACTTACTTTATTGAGGTATTTGTCATTAAACAAGCATATGATGAGTTTTGTTCCAAAATGAGACATCCACCGTCTGAGATATGTAACAATGGCACAGAGGAAAAATCCATTATTACATGGTGCTGAAGATATTATTAGCTAACTTGAGGCTTTTATTCAGAAAAGCGTCTGTGTTTTTGCAATGAACAGCAGAAGCAATATGTATATATTTTTTTGCCCAAAATGGATTTGTAGCATTTTGGAATGAAACCCTTCATATCATGACAATGTAAATCACAAAATCTCTTGAATGATACGGTGTGTGTGTGTGTGTGTGTGTGTGTGTGTGTGTGTGTATGTGTGTGTGTGTTGCGTGTGTGTGTGTGTGTGTGTGTGTATTCTCTCACCTTCCAGCATGATTCACAAAACTCCTTGACAT
>CABFOQ010046431.1:0-15706 GCA_900660455.1 Gephyroberyx darwinii | reverse complement strand
TGGTTTGAGGAACATGACAAAGAGTTCAAGGTGTTGACTTGACCTCCAAATTCCCCAGATCTCAATCCGATTGAGCATCTGTTGGATGTGCTGGAAAAACAAGTCCGATCCGTGGAGGCCCCACCTCGCAACTTACAGGACTTAAAGGATCTGCTGCTAACGTCTTGGTGCCAGATACCATAGGAAAACCTTCAGAGGTTTTGTGGAGTCCATGCCTCAATGGCTCAGAGCTGTTTTGGCGTGACAAGGGGGACCTACACAATATTAGGCAGGTGGTTTCAATGTTATGGCTGATCGTTGTATATGACAATATATATATTAGATATTTCTATTTGAAAAACATGATAGTTGTTTAAATTTATATTGTATAAATAATGCTATTCATCTATTTTATCTCCCTTGTAGCATAAAATGAAGGCAGGGAAATGTACTGGTTGTACTTAAGATGTAACAATTCTTTCTTGGACATACAAGAGGCAACACATTTTGGAACATATGCCTTTATGATGTCTTTAAACATGTTTATATCTCAAAATGTGTAAAGACATCTTCATTTCATGTCTTCAGATACAGGCTCTAAAGACAAAGATGAGGGTAGGTATGAGACTTTTGATGACATTTTATTGTGTACAAAAGCTTGTTTGCAGTGTGCTATGGGGATTTAGTCAAAGTATTTTGTACTAGAGTAGCCATGTCCTTTGCCTGAGAAATATGTCATGTCATATAACCACCTCGATCTGCCACCCTTCACTCCTCTTATACAGGGTTTCAGTTCATACTTGCATCATTCACCTACCACCTACCAACATAAAATGCAAAATAATCAATAATAAGCACATTTAAACATCATGGATGACATAACTAACTGATGTGATTTTAAAAACAGTTAACCTTGATAATGTTTACTGTGTAGTGGCAAGTTTGAATGGGAGGGGCGAGATTTGCCTACAGCAGTAAATCTTGGGGATCTGGTACACAGATAGACAAATTAGACAAATTCTAATTTAATTAAGCCTGTGAATTATGCTACACAATTTCTATGAAAAATAACCTACACAGAAATGTAGATAACATGTCTGTAAAAATTGTTGTACTGGAATCAAGCCATGGGTTGGCTAAAAGCTCTGTGTTTGTTGAGTTCTAGCTATGTAGGATGGATTTATGGTGAATTATAATGGAGTGTAGTGAGTCACAATGCTTGTGTGAAGTGAAAACGACCAAGCCCACGCAAAGCTCTTGGTGTAATATATGCAGCCAGCATCTAATTTCATATTCCTCTCCAAGGAGCCTTCTGAAGCTAACCCAGCCCCTCTATTTATATCAGGCAACATCTTTTCATCTCCATACTGAGAACCATTAGGTACAGTACAACCCTATAGCATGTTAACCTGCACATTGATATGGTTGAATCTTAAAACCATAGATGACTTAAACTTGCTAGATGTCATGGAGCTTGCTGCTAAACTTCCTACATGGTCATTTGACAATGTAAATGCCCATTTTTATCACACCCTTACTGTTGTGTATTGTTTTGTTTTTTTTTGACAAAGCTCTTGAATTGAACTGAATTGACAGCTAAATGTGATTTTATGTGTGAATGTGTGTATCAATTGGTACATATGTCTGATGTATGTGTGTGTGTGTGTGTGTGTGTGTGTGTGTGTGTGAAAGAGCGAGAGAGCAATGTAGGTTGTCAAAAGTGGGAGTTGAAGCACTTTTAAACTTGAATTAAAACGTCATCTTGTTTCAAAACCCCTCTGTTGACTATTAGCTTCCATCTACAGTGTGTAGAATGCAATTATCTCTGCAAAAATAACAAAAAAGGAAACCAGTGTTGTATCATGAGCCGAAGTAGTATCAGAAGTAAGAAAAATACAACCAATTCAAGCTAAATGCTGCTGACTTTAAAATAAGAATAATAAAGTCTAAATAAATTACAATAAAATATAAATTGTATTATGGTTTGCTGTTTAAAGACAAAAACAAAATCTGAACACACGTTTGTTTTTTTTATTGATAAAATTTTGGATTTTTTCATACTTCACAGTTTTAATTGCAGTTTGTGGTGGACTTTCAACAATTGGATATGGCATTTGAAGTTACCTTAACATGCATTTGTGGAGAGAGACTGAGTGTCTGAAGTGGCTCATAATTACATTATTTTGGATTTGATTTGTTATTTTAGGTTCTGTTAGGTTATGATTCTTTGGTTAATAGACTTGGTTTGTTGTTTAAGTGTGCATCTTCAGTGGGCCTTGCTAGCCATATAATATTGTTGTTAACTAATGTTAGCTTAGCATAAACAGAAGCAGTGGAACTGTGTCCATTTCTGGACACCAGTTTCCAATTTCACACACAGTCCACTCTGCAGTTGTCCACTTAGCCTTAGTTGTCGGATGCAGGGAGAACCAGCCTACCAGCCTGACCCTCTTCTATATCCAGCCAGCGCCTCAACCACAGTTAGCTAATGTTACTGTCTCATATTATGTTACTACAGCAAAGAAATAATAGCACTTGAAATATTGTCTGCTAGTAACATTAGCCTAACATTAGCTCCATTGTTTTGTAACTATTGTTAGTGCAGACGCTAACGCAAATGTTAGCTAACAGCAAAGGCTGGTGTTGTGTTTGTTAGAAGCTTTGTGCTGTGGGCAGAGATATAAATTGAATTTGTGCTTGTTTACTTTTCCTAAGTCCCCAGATGTTTGCCACTGAGAACTGAATTTGAATTGTAAGAATAGAATGTGAAAACATATTGAGCGTTGAATGTTTACTCCAAACTAGACTGAAATAAAAGTTGACAGTTGAATGCAATGAGAATCAAATAAATTTCAAACAATTATATTCAATTTCAAATTGTGTAATAATTCTAATTCAATTTTTCAATTAAATTATTCAATATTTAAAATAAATGCACCTGCATAACCTCGCATGTGACTCCCAAATGTGGCCAATGTGCCCAGTCGTTTTGGCCACAATTATGACATTTTGACTGTGCGCAGTCTGCTGCGTCCTTTTCCACAAACATGAATGAGTGGTAGTGGTGATGGGTAGATGATGAAGGTGTTACTCAGATTACTTATTTTTTGTTTTGTTTTGTTGATTATTTTTTGGGCCTTTATTGGATGGTTAACAGTTAAGAGACACAGGAGAGATTTGTTTTGACAGTAAATGACTAAAGGAGGGTGAAAATATGTAATAGCATCAAGCAAAACAAGAAAATAATTGAATCAGGAATTGATAGCAATGACATGCCAATTGTATTAAGTTTAAACAAAAATTTAGACTAATAAGATGTAGCTATAATCACAAAGACTTTATAATATAACAAATATTTGATAGAAATCTAAATTATAATTTATATAATTGAAAAAAAAAGGCTACTTTAGGCTAGGGCTAAGGGTATTCTCATCCATATTGTTTCATCGGTTAGCCTGGTCATGCAGTGTACTGTTTGAGTACGTCCATTGGTAATAGTATAATTAATCATTACTTGTGTGCGCAGTAAGCAGTGCATACTCCTTGATTATGTAGTATGTAGTACATTAGTATCCAAGAATTCTTTAGAACATGTTCCATTCACCAGAATGACCTAGCCTCTATGAGGCTTGTTTATTTAGAGTGAGCACGAGTTTCTGAGGAAGCAAACAGTTACTTTCCTGTGGATCTACATATTCCTGGTAGGACAATTTTTTCTCCCTCAGACATCTGAACCCATCAATTATCCGATTGGGCATCATGTACAAAATTATGTGAGTATGATATATTCTGATATATTCTGAACAAGTTTGTTTGAAAATTAAATATAGATATAAGCAATTCAAAACATTTTAACTACAAATTAAAGGATTAGGGCATCCTTGTGTGTAAGTTGCAGTGAATGTTGGATGGACCTAAAATGTACATCTTGAACCTGTGATTTCTGAATTCATGGTTTTTGTTTACAAAATACTGTGTAGCTGTGTAGACTGTCTATGTAGATATGGTGTACTTACATTTTGAAAAGGGGACTAAAGCAAAAATGCTGTATTTGTATGAGACTGTGGCGGTGTGTTCGCTCACCAGCTGGACATCTGCAGGAGGCTGTTCCATTGGAGCGTGTCAGGCAGGTGGAGTTGTGCAGGCAGGGATTGTGGAGAGGGTCACACGGGTCGTAAGGCTGGCTGCACAAGGGGCCGCTGAAGAAGGGGGGACAGGTGCAAGAAAACTCCCCAGGTACATCTGACTCCTGACACTGAGCTCCATTTAGACAGGGCCCAGAATCACACTCATTCACATTGTCTGCACAGTCCACACCTGTCCAGCCTGGTGAACACAAACACCTTGGATACACAAGAGAGGAGATAGGGCACTGTAGAGGTTATTTTGGAATATACCAATATTAATAAGTAGTCATATCTACAACTTCATGAATCAATTACTGGAATTTATGAAATAAGGAATACCACAAATACCATATTGTACCACATAAGAGGTTCTGTAGCTTAGTAATTGAGCATGACACCTACAAACTTGAGGGTTAAGGGTTTAATTCCCCCTTTGGCCACCCATGCAAAAAATTGAGGTCCTCATTGTACTGTAAGCTGCTTTGGATAAAAACATCCACAAAATGGCATGTGACATACACACAGGGCTCTTGATTAAAAATGTTATACTGACATATGTAGACAGTCTATACTGTGCATGGTACATACACTGGTCCAGTCCCTCCTGGATCTTTGTGTGAGACAGAAACAGTGCAGGGAAGTTACAGGTTAATTGCACTATTGGTCAGAGCAGCATTTTATTCTGGACAGCTGAATGTAGGACACATGAGTTAAGAGCTCTGAGTAGGGATTAAATGGAAATGTATGCATGTTAGAGAGAGCGAGAGTGTGTCTGGTGTATCTGCTCTCAAGGAAACTAAATATTCCACTTGGTGGCAGTGAGTACCCAAACACTACCAAGCACTCCACCTTGCATTCCCTTCCATCCCCCAACTTTTCCACCTGAAGCTGTTTTGCGTCTCCCCAGTGAGAGGGGCATTAGCTGAAGCAGATACACCAGCTTTTTCCTCCAATGAGTCACAGATCCCTTGAAACATTTTCATGCTGTGAGCCATTGATTGACTCATTTGTTTTACCTGCCATCTGCAATTCATTATCTCTGCTGCCAGTGGAAGGACATATTGCTATCTCTGAAAGGCTTTTTTGCATTTATTAAGTGACTGATGCGCCTCATGAGGACTCTGCCCTCAAGCCAACTCGTACACCTACTTGTAGCTGTTGAGAAGGTCTGTGCAGGTGGCGTTGTTTTTGCAGGGCTGTGATAAACATTCATCAATTTCTTGTTGGCAGAACTCCCCCTCCCAGCCAGAGTGACATACACACTCATAACTCTGCAATACAAAATAGAAATGCCATAGAATTTACATTGAAATATAGTGACACACTGTAAATACCTTTGATTTTCACTTGCGCCGGCTTAATGTTTTGATTTGTAATAGGTAGGTAATAGTGCAGTATGTATAGTAATGATCCTATCACTATTTAATTTTGTATATAGATATTATTGTTAAAATGAGTAGGTATTTATAGCATATATATTTTTTGACCCTAAGAAAAAGCTCCAAACACCTTTTCTCAGGGCAGACACTACAAACCACAAGGCCACTGAACTAATTGTTCTGAAGCAATTAGAGTTGGACCTCTTGCTCAGACAGGCACTTTGGCAAGGACAGATGCTATTGGTGGAGATGACTGAACCTGCAACCTTTTGGCCACCAGTCAGCCTCTCCATTTCTTAAACTTGACACATTTCAGAAAATAAGTTGTGCAATGGTTAATATACTTAATTAAATTCATCACAATTTTTCTCAAAAATGTTCTAGATTACAGCCTCCCACTCACAGAAAGATCTTTCCTGTGAAAATCTGTTTAAACTGTGGAAGAGTCATGCTTGTCTTAAATTTTCACATTACTGCTATGCAGATGTATTCCTCCTACCACCCACCCTCTGTATAATATGCAAGCGTGTTTTTTCATGACATTCAAGGTATGTGCTACAAGTCTTTATCAGTCATACACTATTACCACTGTATATTGTGTGTGGAAACTGTGCAAAGAATGTTCAATTTCATAGACACAGAAATATTTAAAATATATCTTTTTGACATTTGTCAGGATTTCTATCTAGAAACAGCATATAAATGTGTATGCTGTTTCTACATACATTATAATACTTAGTAGAAAGATATACAGCCCATAACCATAATTTCCATGTTCAAACCCTTGGCAGATCTGTGAAGAGTGAAGTTCTGTGAAGTTCTCTCTTTTTACCTCTACTCTGTTCCGTATTTGCCCTCTAGTTCATCATTAAAATCTGCATTATGATAATTAAACACAGCGTAGGAGATGGATGGTTTGTTGTCTATTACTTTCCAACGCACCAGTTTAATTTTAATTCATTTTTGCATACAAAATGAAGGTAGTCATATGGTCAAGGGGTATTCAGGGTTCCTCATTGCCAACATTCTGTCTAAAGGTCCTGGGCACTGCTGGTTGAATGCATGCTAATCTGTATTTCATACACTGGAGGGGAGCCGTTAAACTTTGTCTGATATAATTTGTACACTGCAGGCCCTGTGGTGGTGGGGGAAAAATGCCGTCATCTCATGATAAATTAGATACCTCCAGGAGACTCCAATTCCTTACCCCTGGCGATAGAACATAATCTCATTTTTGCTGCTAAGTCACCTTCAGGGACCGCAATTCTCCAAAATAAGCTAAAGCTCTGTGGGACAGAGTGTTCAGAGAGAGGAATAACTGCACTGTAAACAAGACTGTGTGAAGAGGTTTTCAAAAATTGTCTCTATTTGAATAATGAGTTGAGGAAAAAACGAACAGCTAAACAGAGAAATGTGTGACTAGGAAAATATTGGTTGAAATTTCATTATATCCCTCATATCCCACCCCGACCCATTCTTATGTAGTGTCCTTTTGTCTTTGTTTTGGTTTATCCCAGAAAATTCCGATGTACATGTTTCAACTAGGATTGTGTTGGGGCGATTTTAAAAACTTTTTTTTTGTCTATTACTTACTTATCAACTTATTAATAGGGTTTTTTAGAACTTTCCACTATCCTAAAAACAGTGTGCAAGCACTATTAGAATTCTTTATTAAAACCAATGTGTCCTGCTAACCAAAAGGAACAAGCTAACTTTCTTCTAGCACTACCCATTGATTACAGTGACGAATGTGCCGATACAGAAACGTTTTACCAACAAGTTACTGGTGAAGAAACAAAATTGAAATTCTACATTTTAAAATGTCAAGGTGTCCACCCAACCCTGTTAAAAATCCAAAGAACAAATTTGTACATTTGTTGAAAATTTTGAAGTTCAAGAAAGGTTGAGTTTGATAAGAAAATCTATGATTTTCCACTCAAAGATAATGCTCTGCATCTGCCCCTATCTGTCTAGTAGACTAGTATGGGTCAAATTAAAAGAAGCCCTGTTACATATTTTCCATGTTTTAGTAGCTACATGCAGTAGTTACATGGCTTGGTAAAGATGAAGTGAAATAATAGCAGGTAAACTGTCAAAATTAGTCAATTACATTTTTTCAAAAAGCAATTGCAAATTTCAAAGCAAGTTTGGTTTGAGAGGGAAAACCTGTATGTAACCTAGATCTCATCTATATTGACATATAACTTAATTTTGAGAAGCACAAGCAACTTATTTTAAACCTTAACATTAGATATAGACCATAGACCAAAAATGATCTCTAACTTGGTTAAAACAAGAAACAAACACTTCTTTGACATAAATCTATTTAACTACTGCAATCTGTTAGCAAATAAGCAGCTGTTGGAAAAAGGCCCCTGGTACTCATCGCACAGTTTGTGAACAGCATGAAGCTCCTGAGCCCTTTTTTTTGCAGCTGCCACAGATCAATGTTACTGGTTTAAAGAAAAGAATATCCTCATCTAGCTGCTCAGGACACTGCATCTGCGTGCGTTTTCACCACGCTGCCATTTGAACCAGCATTCAAGGCCATTAAAGCCATTTGAGAAACAAAGTCTACTATTGTATTCTGAAAACTATATTTAAAAAGTGTGCCTTTTTCACTCTCTCCTACAGTGTATCAATCAATCCTACCTCTGTGAGCTCCAATCAAATCAAGGAGAGAGAATTGAAAGAAAGACTCAAAAAAGGCACACTGCCCATCAAGCAAGTTTTTTCACTCATGTCCATCATTAAATTTGATTAAAAACAACAACAAACAACAACAAACAACAACAAAAAATCAATAAAAAACAATATAAATACCATAGTGGTGCCTTGGATACCATCTGTCTCTGTTACAGTTTATTTAATTCACATTAACGCCTAAGGAGTTACCAGCAATGGCTAATTTGTAAAACTTATATATCTAACCGAGCAGCAAACCACATGCTTTTTGCATGAACTAGCACAGTAATATCTTTTTAAATTACTGTGTCTAGTAAACTATATAGTTGGCCAGTCACTGGTACCTTATATAATTAACCAACCAGTAGCTAGTAAGATAGCAGTTGCTATGTAATTGAACTTGGACTGTGTCTGATCATAACACATTTTCATAGCTACAGTGTCTTGAGGAAGTATTAATTACATTGACTTTTTCCTCATTCTTTGATGTTGCAGCCTTTTTTTGTTGAAAATATCCCATAATGATAAAGTGAAAGTGAAAACATGATTTTAGAAAGAAAGAAAAAAATACATAAATATTTCATTTAAATAAGTATTCATCCCCCTGATGAACGTTAAAACGTTGTAGAAGTACATTTGACAGCAATTACAACATCAAGTCTTCTTGGATACTGTATCAGCTTGCCACACCTGGATTTTGGAATTTCCAGGTTGACAGGAAGCGTCTGTGAACAGCTTCAAGTCATTTCACAGCTTTTCAATTTGATTCAAGTCTGGGCTTTGGCTGGGCCTCTCAAGGACTTTCACATTCTTGTTCTGAAGCCATTCCAGTGTTAAATTCACTGTATGGTTAGGATCATTGTCCTGTTCAAGCATAATTTGTCATCCCAATCTAATGTCTGTCACTCTGAAGCAGGTTCTCCTGAAGAATATGCCTGTATTTGGCTCCATTCATTGTTCCCTCTATATCCCTACAAAACTCCCAATCCCTGCCACTTAAAAGCACCACCACATCATAATGCTGCCACCACCATGCTTCACGGTAGAGATGGTGTTAGATGGGCAGTGAGCTGCGCCCAGTTTCTGCCAGACCAAGCACTTTGCATTATGGCTGAAGAGTTCAATTTTGGTTACATCAGAACACAGACTCTTTGCCTCATCCACTCAGAGACTTTCACATGGCTTTTTGTAAATCACAGGTGTGCTGTTGTGCATTTTTTTCAGGAGTGTCTTCCCTCTGACCACTCTGCCATACAGCCTAGATTTGTGAAGTGTTGCACTGATTGTTGCTGATTGTTGTCCTTCTGGGACAAGATCTAACATCGCAGCCAGGGAACTCTGTCGATCTGTCAGAGGCTATCAAGGTATGTCTTGCACAGTTGCTCAGTTTCGTCAGACGACGAATCCCTGGAAATTCCATTTTTTTTCAATTTCCAACTGATGGAGACTACTGTGCTCTTGTGAACTCCAATCACTTTAGAAATTGTTTAATACCCTTCCCCAGATCTTTGCCTTCTCACAATTCTGTTTCTGAATGTTACGGACAGTTTCTTGGACTTCATGAGAGTTTCTGCTGTGACATACACTGTCATCTAACACATTTTTTCAGTTAAAATGGAAATAATGAGGATCAACACCTATCAATGCCTCTAGATGCCACTGAAGGATGGTTAAGCTTTTATCACTCGGTGAGTGATGCATCACTCACACTCTGGCTTTCAGTTTTAGTTCCCCAATGAATGCTTTTCACTATCCATAGAGTCACCAAATCAAAATTGTTTTATGTCTAATTTTCTTTTTTAGTGGCTAAAGTGCCCTTGGTGCATCCAGTTTTTTAACTGATGGTTGGGCAGCTGTGGTGTAATGACATTTGCAATACTTGATCTATGGTAATTGTGACAGTAGTTCTGATGTGTTCAAATATTACCCTTTGATTAATCGGTTATATATTGTCAGGGGAGAAGTTTTCGAACTTTTAACTGTAATCTATAGGTTTAGAAAAGACTACACTACTACATTTCCATATTTGGGACTTTATCCACAACTCAATAATAAATGCCTGCCTTTGCACATTTGATATATTTGTTAACATTAATTACATTTTATGACATCTTAAATATATATTTCCATTTTAAAAGTTGCATCCTTACAGTAACTTCTTCTTCTTATTGTATTTATTTCATTTTATTGCACAGTTGTCACTTGTATTTTCATTGCAATAGAAATGCTTTCAAATGTTAACAGCTTGCATTGGACATCAACAGCAATAGCCTCCTTAACTGATTCATTTCAAAACAACTGTGATTGTTTTTTAAAGGTGGTGGAATATTCCAGAAAACGTGTTTTTAACTGCAAACGTGTTTTTAACTGACAGGTGATTACTTTGAAAATTATTAAAAATAAAATAATTGAAAATAAATAAATAATTATTATCATGTTTACTCATTCAATGTAACTGTTGTCTGTTCTACCAACAGCTGTGTCACCTGCTTGGATTGCAAGACAAACTGTCCACTTACCAAATGGAGGTCCTTGCATATTGAGTTGTTACTGCACAAATTGCTCACACAGTCATCAATGCCTTGCTCACACCTCAGCCCAGCATAACCAGGGTTGCAAAGGCAGTAAAATCCATCTACAACTGAAACAAGAACAGTAGGTTAGTTATTATGCCTTACATCATAAATTCATTCTTAGCACAGTGTAGGTCCTGGTAATGTACTGCATGTCTAGACAGGTAAGTGTTGATCATGGGCATACAGCAGAATGGTCCCATGTGATTCCATTATTTTTTTTATGGATGTGACCATTAAAATGACCCATGCACTCTATAAGTCAAACCTGTTGTTAAAAAATCTATGTGATAGGTCACCTCTTCAGCATCAATCTGAGCAAATTTAAGACTCTAACCATGTTTAAATAAACCTGCCTGCCTGGACCTCTCAATCCTGTTTTCTTCTGCTGCTTCCCTCTCTCCCAGGCTGTATCTTTTTCAATGAAAGGCTGAAAGCCTTGTCATTTGTTTCTACTCTCTCAAGTTCCAATACAGTGAATGAGGGGAATTAAGGTGCAAAAGACAGAGAGCCCATTTAAGGGCCATTTTTTATTCAGATGTGCCAATTTCTTCCATCAGAAGTTAGAATCTCCCACATCTAATAATCCATTCCTACCTCTCTTTAATCATTAATGTTAAAGAAGGATGCATCGTCCTGTTTCTCCAACACAACAGTGGTATACAGGCAGGCAGTGACAGAGGTAATTGCAGTTCTTACAGGAGTGAATTTATTACATCCCCAGTCAGGGTCCCAGGATTCTTCATTATCCCAAAGATTTACCACGTAATCTATGCTGTCACTCTGTCTTGGTGCGTGTAGCTGCTATTACTCTCATTAAATGCTTTAGGTCCTGGGTGGCAGCAGCATTACTCATCCCAGCCACTGTGGCTATGCAGTGCTCTCCCTGGTGGCTGGCTGGCTGGCTGCTGCTGTTGAGCACCGGCCAATAGGTCCACAAGGCCTGCCTTGGTAACCTGAGGTGGGCTGGCTGCACTCAAGATTATTCAAGACAGCTGGCCATGGTCTGCTGTAATAGCAGGCGTACAGAATACAAAGGATATCATTGGATAGTTATCCACTGCCACCTCTTGACACTTAGTTGTTTTTTTTTGCTCAAATGGTTACATACCAGAAATGTGTACAGTAATTGCATATATTGTATAACAAAACAACCCCTCATATAAACTATGCAAATGAATTGGAAAATGAGATAAAAATCCTCCCTTTGTGGACATATATCATAATCACCCACCAATTGGTCATCAGCAATCCTTAACTTTAAAGCTATCATTTTGATCTATGAGTTTTCTAATCACTTGCGTTGGAGATGGAATATATGGGGGTCAAATCTTGTCGGATGGCTAAAGGAAGAAAAACAACATTCTGTCTTGAGCTTTGATTGTATTAACTCTGTCATTTATCATCCATTATTCAAATTACAACACAACATTGATGCTTAATTGATTTCCTCTTGCAGTTAGGTTAAGGAACTAATCAAGCCTACTCCAGCAGGTAATGTCCTAGATCCTTGCATCAGATGGAATAACTCTACTCTCATAACACTCTTATTAAGTGCAATGGTGACCCAATTCAAAATTGCCTGTCAGATGACAAGTGAGCAAAACGAAATGTGACATATTCGCTATGCATGTGGAGGTTTGCACTGTTGTGATTGCTGGTCTCTCTTTCCAGTGTTATTAAACATGTTTGTGAGATGGGCTGTTTCTCACCATCGTAGCAAAAACCATGAAGACAGGGGCTGGAGCTGCACTCATCCACATTGATTTCACAGCGGGGGCCAGTGAAGCCCCGGCGACAGCGACAGCGGAAACCTAAAGGGAAATGGTCCGGATCCAACTCCTCCACACACTCTGCTCCATTCTCGCAGGGATTACTGGCCTCGCAGGGTAAGAACTCACAATTATGACCTGGAGGGAGAGAGAGCAACATAGATAGCAGGACTATCCAATGTGATTGTAGTACTGGGGATATAAAAACAAAACCTGTATTTGTATGTTTCCTTTAACCAATCCTTATGAAAGATTGCATGCTATGTTTCAAGCAAAACACACAAACCAACTGAATGTATGCATCATGCAAAATTCACCGCAACCACATTGCAACATCATCTGTTATCTGTTGAAAAAATACAATTTTCTCAAGCACAAATATGAAAGAAATGAACATACAATCTAAAATAAAGAGAAATGAAATATTTATAGAAAGTACCTTAAACAAGGACAGTAAACAACAATCAGGCCAGGCAATGCATATCAAATGACCGAATAAAGAAAATACATTCTTGAAAAACTAGATATAAAACAAGGGATCTGTTTCCTACCTCTGAAAATTTCTGAAAAACAGACAGGAAAGTCGGGGCAAAAAACATTACGTACAAGAAAAATCAGCAAAGTCAGCAAAGCAAATCTAGATTGCCAGTAAAGTAAGATTCTTATTCATATGAGTAATGCTATAATTAAATGTTCTGTATACTGTAATCAAACTCCATTCTACAAGTAGATTTGACTCCTTATCCCCATTTTCTGCTGGGCCAGCAGGTAGCAGTATCTACAGCTGGCGACCAGCCCAATAGGTCGGTTGGGAGAGTCTGACAAGTTGAACAAACTTAACAAACGTTAACAAAAGCAAATTGAAGCCTGTGATGTAGGTGTTGCTCTTCCAGCAGAGGTGTGAGCTGTTGCTTTGTCTCTAGTTGCTGCCTGAAATAGGGATGCTCCTCCTGGTATGTTAGCTTAGCATTAACAGTTATTGTTTGTTCTGTTTGTATAGTTTTGCCTACTACATTACCAATAATGCTGGCATGACATGGCATTAATATTTAGTTTGTCAGTGATATACATAACCATAGTAATGAGGTCTTATCCATATTATTTAGCAGTCTTTTATCAAATGGTTTGGTAGCAGAGCTTGCCAGCTTTGCTTTGAACTTGCTGGCAAGTTGTAAACAATTATGTAAACAATGGCTGACTCAAGTGGTTGTTGAACAAAAACAAAAAATAAAATATTCACCAAAATTATCCTTCCATATCATCGAGAGATGAGTAGAACTGGAAGCCAAATTACCAAAGAAGGTCCAAATTAAAGGCTACAGCAACTGGATTGAAGGGTACATATTGAAGCTGAAAGCTGCTCACACCGGTGGTTCACAATTTTAGCAGCTAACTACTTCATGTTGTTCATGTTATATTTATCTCCAAACTAACCAACTCTAATTAAGTTAGTAGTAGCTTATAACTCTGTTTAACAGTATCATTTTTATCTGCCTAATTTCACCTAGCTTTAGCGAGCAGCCACAGCTAAACAATTGGAAGCCCCACTGGACATGAATAAAGAACAAGTGTGTAAATTATTTCAGTTTATAAGTATCACACCTGGTTGGCGATAAATAGAAAGTAGCTGACTGTTAACACAAGCTAACATTATATAGGTGAAACACTTAAGTGAGCAGGTTCTATCTTCAAGATCATGGATGTTCCCTAATTCCCCAGTCCATTTGCTGTAGCCATTGATTTGGACTTTCTTGGGTAATTTGGCCTCTAGCTCTGCTCATCATTCAATGTTGAACAACAGTTCTATTTCTCGTAGGCTTCGCCTTATGGGCTATGCTCGTGCGCGTGAGCGCGAGCACTGAAAATTCAACGATGCACCTATCAGCTGGGGCTCCGCCCCCAAGCACCTGTATATAATGCCGTGCTAGCCGGCATTCGTCCTCTTTTTTCTTTCAGCGAACACCGAAGCTAAAGATGTATAAATTCCTTGAGCTGTAATTCCTGCCAGGCGGATCTTCTGCCGGACAACGGCCACTCTTCATGCTTCCGCTGCCTCGGCAGGGAGTGTGCTAGAGCCGCCGTGGAAAGAACGGCGGACTGTGCCGCTTGCTTTTCCCTTCCCAGGGATAGGCTCGCGGCTTGATTGTCACTCCCGATATCTCGAGGCACTCGGCATTTTTGATGCTGTCGGCCCTCCTGATATGGAGATAGATAACGGCAGGACGAGCAGCGGAGATCCCGATCCGGACGCACTGTTTGTCGCCGCTAGTGACTCCTCATTGTCTAATCCACAATCTTCGTCGCGGAGCTCATCCGTCTTCTTGGCTCAGATGAGCTTGTCTCGTTCTCTCATCATCTGCCCTCTCTTTCTCACCGGTCCGGCCCAACTTAAATGATGCGGCCAAGGACCCGTCATCCCTTAAAGCTCCAGGTAAGTCATTTGCCGACTTGACCAGGGTAGAGGGTTGGAGCGCTCAACAGGCGAGTGGCTTACCTCGCCTAGAGTCTCCCCTCGGCACTTCTCTGTCCGGGCGCTGTATAGCGTCCAGACGAGAAACTGCTGCCCCCTCCCGTCTGCCCTGTTGATCAGTGACAACTGGGAATATATATTTATATTGTATATGGAATATATAATATGGCTATTATATATATATGGACAATATAATATAGCTAACAATGACAGCAGCTAGCTGCAATGGCGGACAAGACATGTCTGTTCGGCCCAGAGCGCAGCCACTGTCAATATCACTCTGTTGGCGTCTGACATGTCATCATTGACAGTTGGGAATATATATATTATATATTCCTTTCATTCATTAATACACAGGACAAGATGTTACTATCCTTTGTGCCATAAATCCAAGGTAAACACATGTAGAAGGCCAATTCAGATAAGACGAAACACAAAACAACCGAGTGATATAACCACCATCAGATGCAACACCATAGCAGACATCAGGCTACACCATCATAAATCTACGGAGTCATTCCTCAGATGGCACCATTCGCCTAGTTACCTAGCCTAGCCAACAGCGGTATGCGGCACGTCATTGGGGTTATCAAGTGGGCACCTTCCCTCACCGATGTTTTGTTAAGTTAGGCCCACAACAGCTCAAGAAGGCTTAACTGTGTATTCCAGCGTCCTGGAAACACACCCCTCTACGCCACCACCTCACAACTCCCTTTAACCC
>CABFOQ010046423.1:0-14048 GCA_900660455.1 Gephyroberyx darwinii | reverse complement strand
AGGGAGGCCATTACTGAGAAACGGTCCCATGGGCAAACGATGATCCCGGGCATCGCTGCATCGCTGGGAGGAACTCGGAGAAAGCTGAGCTCACGGTGATGGTTCTGCTCAGATTCAGACCGAATTCACAGCTGGTTTAAGATGTGATTCAAACTCTGACAACAAAGATCACACTGAAACTGATTTGTGTTGTCTTTCTCTGTCTTTTCTCTGAGAACAAACATGGAGAACAGAGTTGGACAGAGAATGAGTCACTTTCATCCTCATGTAGGTTTCGTCTTTAGTGAACCGTATTATAGGTCATCCATTTTCCCCTTTTCCAGTTTATTTAACATGTTGAAATCCTTCTCCCTGCTGAAACAACCGAACTTCAACAAAGTTTCATTTTATCATCTTGAATCCGATCTGGTCACTTGTCAAATCTGAAAGTCGGATGTGCCTGAGCGTAGCCCGAGGGGAGAATGGGAGGCGAGAGTCGGGTGACGGCGGCGCTGTGGGAGGTGTAAATGACATTTTGGTCTGGAGCTGCTCTTCGGCCCCCAGGCTCCCACCCACGTATCCACGGGGCCACAAACATCTGACAGAGCTCATTTCCCCTCAGCGAGGCTTATCTGCAGCCGCACTGTTCTGGTAATACTGCACCCAGGGCACGGCGGTGTTGCTACGTCCAACATGCCACTCATGCTGCTGCTGTACGCTCATCCATGTGCTGAGTGGAACGACTTCTATGGGTACTAGCTGCCTGTCTGTCCATATGACAGCACACAGACTGGCTGGACTGAGGTTACAATACTGTACATGTACTATATATATATAGAGATATAGATATAGATATAGATATAGGAGTAATCAAGGACCCAATTGAGTTGAAACAATGTGAAAGTTGATAATATCTATTAGTAGAGAATCCTCACACAGCCATTGGTCATAACTTCAATTTACAGCTGAACCCAGGTCAGACTAGTGGATCGAGCTGCTTCTCCTGGGTATGAAGCCTCACAGATCAGGTTGGTGAACACAAGCAGTTCTGGAGAGTCCAGGACCAGTACTCGAGTCTTCCTGGTTTCAGGTGATACCACCGGTTCAGTATATCAGTTTTAGGTTTACAAAGATGCAGTAAATAGTAAAAAGTGACACTTTGTTGAACATCTCCATCACCTGGTAGTGAGTTGAGGACCAACACTGTCAAAATAAAGTCTTACAGAAACATTGCTGGCTTTAAAGAACAATCACTATTAAATATTACACAATTTAGATGATATTTCATTTAATTATTATATATCACAATTAACTAAGATCAGCTCTCTGAAGTGGCGTTGGACGATGTCATCTGTATTTCTTTAACAACTAACAGATAAAGGTATGGTGTGATATAGGTTTGAAGAATGAGACGCTCCAGATGGACCACAGCATCTCCAGTTCATCAGCTCATGGTGGTCATCCTTCCCACCGCAGCATCTGTTGCTCTGTGCTTCCTGGGAGACGATCAATACGAGGCGGGTGAGAACGAGGACTCCCGTTTCACATTTTGGGGAGAAAATCCTCGGCTTATTTGCCTCCACCCTGAATTCATTACGTGATAATGTGGAGATTTAGATGATCTACGTGATTCGCAACGGGATCAATTTGAGATTGGGAAGGAATAAGAGAGGGGAGGTTTCACTCCGCGGCTCAGTGATTTTATTTGAAACTCAGATAATTGAATTGCCGAAAATGTCCCGGCTTTTCCGAGGCGTCTGCTCCGCTAAATCAAATAAGTGATTAGCAGACGTTCCTCTGTTTACACATCACATCGAATGATCCCATTGCCTCACAACAGGCCTGTTTAATAAAAGCTCCTTCCATGTGAACTTAATTGACTTGAGCGCCAAGCCCTGTTATTGGTTTAGTTATTGATTAAAGTGAACCCGTGCCTTCTGCTGTTATTTAGTTCACACAACATCCTTTAACAAGAGCTTCCCAAAGTTTCAGAAATCTGTGCTTTCCTACGATGTTGAAATAAGTTCAGAACTAGTCCACGCTGATTGGCTGTACCACTAATAAAGACTTAACGTCAACAGAAAGGATCAGGTCGGACAACATCCTCCCACCTTTCATCATTAAGCCCTCATCCCGCTGGCTCACCGTCAGGCTTCGTCTCCCAGCTGGAGAGTCGGCTTAGACCAGGCAGAGTCAACACAATGAAACTTCCTGTGGTATTACAACGTGTGTATTTAAAAGTTAATATTTACGTCAAAACCAAACAAAACTTCTTCCAGTTTAAATTCGCTTCCCTCCGGCTGTCCGTGACCTGGCAGACAACAACGCCTCGTCACGCGGCAGCGCTCATGTTTGAGGCATCAGGGAGCTGACGGAGGTGTTGGTGAAACCAGACCAGGCGCCCCGGGTCGGACGGCATGCACCACGAATCCTTTCCCTTAAATATGATAATCCTCATTCATAAATATATACTCGGATTTCATCTTTAACGTGAAGATTGTTGTGCAGCGTGCCTGAAATACACATGAAGTGCAGATTAACTTGAATTTGAACGACTGTGAACACAGCCCAACAGTCTTGTCCTGCCTTTAATATGAGGTTGTGTAGAAGTTCAACTAGCACTTTTCTTTCCAAGAGTAGCATTAGAAAATGAACACCAACAGTTTTATACCACTTCATATGAACTACAGTAATCAGGTGGTGGGTCCTATGTAAACCTGACCTATGACCGTTTCCACATATGGTTTCAAGACCTTTCTAGAGATAGACCTCAGAGATAGTGCTGCTTGCCGAGCTCAGAGGAGGTGAGGGGCGTGAACGCTAACCTCCAGAACTTCACTCACATCATAGTAGTGTAGTATAGTACTGGGGTAAACTCAAGGGTTTTACACCAAAAGGCTGAATATCCATTTTGGAAAGGAGTTTAAGCTGATGTCAATAAATCAGTTTACCTTCATCTTCATCTCCTTCATCGTGGACTTACTTCTGAGAGAAGAGGTCCCGGTAGGGGCTGCCGTGCTGCATGGCGATGCCGTAGCCTTTACTGCTCATGCTGTTTCCCGTCACGGTGATGGTGCAGTCGTCGTCCGTCAAGGCTGCGTACTCCAGCACCGCCATGTCCCACAGGAACGCATAGGGACTCTTCTTGGCCTGCAGACACATGATAGGATATGAGACCATCATCTGCAGTTACAGGTAGACGGGTATGAACTTTTACATTTCAGAGACGACTGCTCTGCTTCAGATTCACACGGCCACCGAACAGCTCCACCGGACCAGCAGGACATTGTGTTTTCTCAATAGCAGCTGAAGGAGGGAGAGTGTTGCCAACTCACTTCCCCATGTGAGGAATCATCTGATCAACAAAGCCTCTTAAGCTGAACTGAACTGAGACTGGGTTTATTGTGTACAAAGATACACCTCGTTTACCGGTCAGTATCTCTAAAATAGACCATCCTGTCTGTATTATTTTGTCAAAAAAGGATGAGGTAGCTTTCAAAAAGTCCCATCATTTGTTATAATAGGTGTCACTTTTTTCAGTGGTGGATGTGTCGGTTTGGAGCATAACTCTTTACGGGTCCAGCGTCCTCTTCAGCTGGACGAGGAGATAATAAAGATATATATATATATATATCTATATTTATATATATGTGTGCAGAGTGTAAGTGGGTGTTTCGACTGTGTCAGCAGTGCTGCTGGGAGCATCAACCTGTTCCCCGTCAGAGGTAATTGTTCCTGCATGAGGACAAAGTGTTTGCTGGCGCTCTCTCTCTCCTCACTCTTCCTCTCTCCTCCTCCTCTTCGTACAGTACAGAGACAAAAGCCTTCAGATCCTTTCATGCTGTCACAACCTAATTACCACGTCACGTCTCTTTGATCCTCTCCTTTCACTGCATGTCATAGCTTGCTCTCTTTTTTTCCCCCTCTTAGCATCAACAGGGTTTTTTTTGTGTTTACCTGTGATCGTCTCAGGCTACTTTCCTCCAGGTAACACCGGGAGACAAAGCCTGGCGTTGTTTACCAGGCAGTCTGACTACGCTATGCCGCTACCGCAGAGCAGCAGGTTGGTAATGTATCACAAGAGTCGGATGCAGCCCATGCCCTTCGAGGGAAGAGCTAGCTGTACCACCCAATCAGAACGCCTGATGGAGCTCTTTACCTCTTTACACCCGTCATGGTCATCCATATGTCTATATTGATCTGTACCATGCCAATTGAGGTTATGCCCAATCCACCAGCACCAATTGCCCCAAATTATTGTAGTGGAAATAAGATCCTTTGAAAAGCGCCATAAAGAGTTTGGCCATTCAGAAGGCATCGTCTTCATCGCAGACCTCAGGTCAGATCTGAGAGCGCTCTGATTATAAAAGGGCTTGAGGTCGTCGTGGTGCCAACTCTGATGGAGTCGTCGTGCAGCTGAAGCATGCAATCGGTGATGAAGGGCTGTTGGCTGTGCTTGTAGCCCAATCAGCCCTCACATCTCTGGACCTCAGTCAGTGTGTTGGAAGCACTTGACAATAGCAATACAGCAGATTAAGATGTGTGCATACCAGAGCCGTTTGGGGAAAACTGGAAAGAAAAAAAAAATCAAAGAAACTGGGAGGGTGTTTATCATGCAAATGGCTGAATAATGGATGCGCTCAGAGCCGAGTCGTCTCAGATGATCATTTGTCATCGGCTTTTTGGGAGATCTATGAGCACAATGTTGTACAGCACCGAAACACACTTTCTCTTCACACACAAAAAAAACCCAGAAGCGACATTGTCTGACTAATTGGTGTGTGGTGCCGTAGAGCTGCTGGTGCAATTAGGTAACGGACAAGCAGGCGTACGGTCGCCTCTTGTGTATACCGTAGATGTCTCAGAACAATTACCGGCAGTATGGCGGTCATAGGAAGAGAAACTATGTACAGTGATGAATACAGAGAACATCCAATGCTATGACGATCAAACTGTGAGCTCATGCTACATATAGTCTGCAGCAACGCTACACACAATACAGCTGTCCTTAGTGGGGGAACTGCATCGTGGTGGTAAACTCACCCAAAACTCATGACAATCAAAGTACATACAAACTCTCCACTAATCAAAGTTCCTGACAGGACAACTTTTTGTTTTACATGTGATCTGGAATACTATAATGACAATAAAGTTTAATTGAATTGAAGATTAAGAAAACACACACAAGCTCTTGTGTTTTCGTTGTGCCACTACTACTGCCTCCCATCACACCCTAACCACTGACCCAGTTCTTCAACCTCATCGGTACTCATTTATTTTGGCATTGATCTTTTTTTTTGCTTGTAATGTTCAGCAAACATGTCTTTAGAGATTTTTCTGAAACTAAAAACAAGCACACAACTAAAGACCACGATGAAGCTGACTTCCATAAGACATTATTTTCTACAAATGGCTGAATCCATTAACATTAACCCTAATCCTAACTAATGCTTAACTGACCCTTATCTCAAACCACACCACTACATACTTAACATTAACCTTTGCTGTAATCTCTTAACTGAATCTGAAACTAACATTTAAAATAACATGTTCTCTTCTGAGGACAGACAAAATGTCCTTGCCAGTAATTGTACTATTCATCTGAGGACTTCTGGAAGAGTTAAAGTAAGAATTACATCTTCAGTGGCTTTGCCCTTTCCACTCCTTTCCAGTTGCTTGTAATATTGGTGATTTATACATTTGTTGAAATCATTCACAGGATAACAGGGTACCTGCAGGTTTCAGCAAGGCAGGAATTGAATTAAAGACTAATTTAAAAACCAAGATACACCCTCCTACCTTGCGTATGCCTTCAGACGGGCTGGAGACGGAGTAGTCCATGCCGTTGTTCTTGCTGATGGTCCTCCAGAGCTCGGCATAGGTGCTGTCCTGCTCCAGGGGGTTGGTGCCTTTGTTCCTGAAGTAGTCGTACACTGCCGAGTCTCTCACCGTGCCGTAGTCCACCTCGATCTGCCGGGACAAGTCCTGGAACGACCTGGAGGACACGGCACAGAAGCATGGATGAAGGGCTGTTGTATGAGCATTCTGCAACATTGTTCGTTCTCTATTTGTTTCCAACACAGTCTAAAAAATGTGGAAAATGAACACAAACTGCAGATTATGTGCTGTGGATACAAATAATGTGAAGATTATATTCCTCCGCCATGAAAGGATTATGTGACAATACCACGAATTGGCCATTTCCACGTATTTGTCACGCGATAATCCATTTATATAGCACTCTTCAAAACCTCTTGACAAAGGATAAAAACACGAAATCACTAAAACGCGGAATGTAGAAACAAGGTGAAGTCATGAAAACAGAACAAATGGTCAATTCTGAAACTAACAGGCAGCAAATGTAGATGCTAAAATTGGGATGATGTGACACTTTCTTTTTGTTCCAGTAAGGATCACAGCGAGTTGCAATGGTCTAAAAGAGATTAAAGCATGGATGACATTCTCCAAATCACCAAGGGATAAAAAGAAATGAACAACTCTCTTAACCTGCTCATCAAAGCTCAAATTAGTGTCAAAAATTAAACCAGAGTGACTATTTATGATGAATCAATTTAAGGGGGTTGGGCCAAAAAGGACTTATTGGGTTTCATTCATTTCATTCAAGTTTTTAAGAGTAGCTATACTGTTAGTCATTAGGTTTACAAGGCAGATATAACTGTGTATCATCAGCATAACAGTGAAAATGTGTTATGTTTGTGGATAATATATCAAAGTGGAAGCCTGTAAATGTGTAGGATCCCACATGTAATGACTGCTGAGTATGAAGATGAGTTCTGCCTGTCTTGACAGAAAATGTCCTGTTGGAGAGATAGGAGATGGACCAGAGCAGAGCTGAGAAGTTTCTCAACGCATCTCATAAAAGGTATGGTCTACAGTACTGAAGGCTCAACTGAGGTCTAAAAGAAATAAAATGGAACATTTCCTGACTTCTGCTCCTGAAAGAAGGTCAGCTTTTGTGCAGGGCTTTTGTGCCCTTTTATAATCAGAGCATTCTCAGATCTGACCTGAGGTCTCGGATGAAGACGATACCTTCTGAATGGCCAAACTCTTTATTACACTTTTCAAAGGAGCAGCTTTTGTGCTATGAAGTCCTCTAAAACCAGATTGGAATTCATAAAAAACTATTATTTAGACTCATATAAGATGTGAATTGGGTTGAAAAACTTTCTAAAATCTTGGAGGAAAAGGGCAGTTTGGAGATGGGAGATGAAGCAGGAGATGAGGTTTCTTGAGAACGGGTTGAACCACTTCATGTTTAAAACCAGAAGGAAAATCACACGTGGCCAGAGAGACGGCAATAATAAAAAACATGCTGACACTGACTGATTCAAATAAATTTGTAAGAAATGATGAAGGCCAGGAGGACGTAACAGGTTGGATCAATGGTTTTACTATTGACATTTAGAGACATTTTGAGTACCTTGGACATTTTTTCATTGAAATATCCTACATCTCTAAGAAGTAGATACATCTTCAGCCTTCCATTTATGATGGAAAAGGTTAGCTAACAGTTAAGCTTAAGAAAGGAAAACCATTGAAGGTTAGGCTTAACTAAAACTTTGGTAAGGTTAGGTAAGGTTGTGGTCAGGGTGAAATACGAAAAACGTCATGAGTTGGGAATTGAAACCAGGTCGTTGGCGTTGACGGAAATGTCTCCGCCCCCACATTGCACTGTTTCACTGTCAAACTACTTCCTGTTTCTAGTTGTGTCTCCGCCACCTGATCCTTTCGTGGTGGGGGAACTTCTCTCATATGACTAGACTGCTGGCTACGTTGAGTCGGCAAAGATCCCAAAAGGAAATTTGTTCACCACTTCCTCAATTGATACCGCCCAGACAGGTTGGAATTGTATGTGAATGTGCTTTCCTACATGCTATTCAGTTTGGAAACTTCAATCCGAGAAGGAAATCTAAGTAAAAGTATCCTGGACGCATCATTCCTACAAGTTTTCCATGTCAAAATTCACTACTTTTTCCAGACCTCAATGTCTTGAGTGGATTTCGTTTGGCATTGAGTATAACATGGATGGATGGTATAACTGTAAACTAGGTCATATTTAGACCTTTCTACTTCACAACAAAAATATCAATGTAAAACGACAGCAGCTCTATAACTGTGATGTCATGTTGTTTTAAGACTGAACAACCCGGATAGGAAACCTGTAGATATTAAAGGTGTGGGAGACTTTTAGTCGAGGACACCCACAGGAGTGAGTGATTTTTCAAACTGCCTCAAGATATTTGGAAAACCAGAAAGGGGTTTTAAAATGAAAAGATGAACCAGATCAGACTATTCGACTATCAATGAAAAAAAGATTCAGTTCAGTTAAAAACTGAGTCTTGGAGCTCAAACTTTAAACGATGTTTAAAAACCCCTCTGACATTAGGTGAAGCATCACCCCTTGATCTGATTTTTAGGGGCATTTTGGGCATTTTGTTGAACGATGCAATAATACATTTTCATGGATTATTGCTAATTTGTTGCTCTACAACTTCTTTATTTTAGATCATATTATATCATCACATAAACAGAGAAACAAATATTTTCTACTGTTTATGGCTGCTGTTTGCTGTACATGTTGAAAAATGAAAGCTTGTTTTAGACTTCTGCAGGAAAGACGAGTGCCTTGGCTTCCTTTTCTCCAATACTAGATACTTTCTCAGTCCAGCTTCGTCCGGACACACGACTGAGTCCAGCTATGTAGCACTCTACAAACAATTGTTGGCAGGACTGATGCAGGACGACTACATGAAGGACCTCTCTGTGAATCCTTCCGCTGAGTGGTATTCCCCATTAGATCTGACAGACTCCCCATGTGGCTAGCGAGGCCCGAGTGATGCAGCAGTGACTGGTAGCATCATAACTGACTGAGGCGTCTCCGTGAGCAGATGGTGCAGGTGGAGCCACCGGTGCTTAGTATGTTAATGCCTTCATATCTGATGATGCTAGCCGGGATCTGGTGACGGCACGAGAGACACGATGCATTAAAGTAACAGATGTTTCTGTTTTTGAGGTGAGTCACCACGACTTTGTATCAACCACGTCGACGTCGGGAACATGTCAGGCAGTCTATCTGCTGAATTAGGTGTCAGCCAGTCCCGAGCAGGAGGCTTCGAGGGGAAATACAACTCAATTTGGTTTTCTGTGAAGTTTACTGTGTTACCGGTGTCAACATCTGCAGCCATTTCTCATTATAGTAGCTGCGTTCACACTGCAGCTGAAAATGCCCCGATTCACATTTTCTTCCTGACATCGTAAGAGTTTTGGTCTTGTGCTTGTACTTGGGGAGAAGTCATTTTTATCCATATGGCAAAGCACTTTGTAACTCTGTTTTAAAAAGGGCTTCATATTTCTATAATAAATGTTATATTTATTATTATTATCGGTGAAATTCTGTGGCATGGAAGTGCACCAGCCATATGAACACTCTCCAATATTGCTTTAAAATGTGTATTAATGTTGTGAACGGACCGGGCTCTCCGTCTGGGTGACGCCGGCAGAAATAAGACAGGGCTTTCATTATTTATCTGCATTTGAAATAGTTTGAAATATAAATTAAGGTTATCATAGAGGTTGTAGGGCTGCCATCTTCAGAGTCCTGTCGTTTGTTATGGACTCGATGTGTGTATTAATGTTGTGGACCAGTAACTATGTGGAGTCCAAATCAACGTCCAGACATCAGCTGCTGCCGGCCCGTCTGGCTGGCGCTGACTGAAACAACGGAGTGGTTTTAATTACATTATTGCAATGCTGGTGGTTTCGAAACAAACTAATTAGATGTTGCGCTAACTAGACATATGGAATATGAACCACATCCCCGGAGGGAAGCTGCACAACCGAATCTCTTCACTCCGTCAATGTAGGAATATGAGCAACACGACATGGCTGCTACCACAATGAGCTGATGCTGTTTATGAACTGGGTTTTCCTTCTCTGGTGTTCATACCAGTTAACCAAGTCTCCTTCTACCCATAATGCCTTGTGTTTTGGGGTGGTTTCCTGTAGCTGGTTGGATCCTGTTCTGAATACATGTGCATGTATATATGTGTGTTCATGGATATCTAGTCATGTGAACACCATACATTCATGCCCTGCATCTTACGAAGCCGTTTCCATTATGATGTTAGGGTAAGATCCTCCAGGACATCACGGCTCATAACCATGATGATGAAGATGCTCTAAAGACTTGAAGCGTAGCAGCTCATCTGTCGCAGGTCGATTCCGGCCTCGAGGACAGATTGATCTCATTTGGTCACATCGATGCTTCCATTTAACGTGCTGCCAATGTCTATTTTCCATCCTGTCGCAGTCGGGTGTTGTGTTGGCGTAATGACACCGCTTACATGGGAAAGGCATTAGCGGCAGATAGCTGTCAGTCTACAGGACTTGGTTCTCTGCCATCTGAGGGGCTCTAAAGAGGTCTACGACCGATGCAAATCCCCACTTCAGCCTTCATGAAGTGACTGGAAAGCGTCGTCTTGCACTTAGCATTTATGGGCCATGCCAGCAGTGCAGCGCAGAACTGAATGAATCGCCCTTCACGCAGAAATGCACCGGGGATCCGCTGATGAAAATGTCAGCTTGGATTTGATTCTTAAAGGGGGAAAGATAGTAAGGACAGAATTGGTATGTCACAAATATGAAGTGGCTGTCGTGTATCTCCTGATAGGAAGTGCTGGATAACATTCTCTATCCACAGACTCAATAAAAAACAACAGAGCATCAAATCACATCAGTGGATCCCGACCGCACGTCGCTAGACCTACAAGTGTTGAGTGTGTGCATATGGGCATCGAAGCCTGAAACGTATTACTCTGAAAACAAGGAAACATTTAAAGGGCACCCAGGGGTGCTGTGGATTTAAGATAAGGTACCACACGTACTGATGCTAGAATCAAGTCCAGGCTCTCATATAATGAAATCACCAGCACAGTTCATCACTTTTTGATTGAGAAAAAACAATTGAAGTTTGTGCTGAAAATGCTTTCAAAAGGGAGGAGAGAAAGAAATGTCTGTCTGTCTGTCTGTCTGTCTGTCTCACTGTCTGTCTGTTTGTCTGTTTGTTCCTCAGCTTCCTGTTTCCTCTGATCTTCGTCTCAGTTCTCAGGACTAATATCACCCATTTCTAATAATTGTGTTTGAGTCATTTGTAAAGTAAAACTTCCGGACAAGTTACCTGCCAGTCAGAGGTCCCCTCCTGATACCACACGCATTGAACTCTGGGTAATTTGTTTTTGATTTCTTTTTCTTCTAGACGCGTCATTTCTTTCTTCCCTCCCGTTTGAAAGCATTTTCAGCACAAACTCAATCAAAAAGTGATGAACTGTACTGGTGATTTCATCAGATTTTCCTGCCCGTCTGCCTGTCAGTTATTGAAAAGAGACTAAAACTAAAATAAAAAAACTTTTATTTTGAACAACGTAGTGTGCTGTGTACTCTAACTGTGTGCAAGACAAGTCAGGTGTGTGCTTCCACGCATAAAGCTTTCTCTTCTTCATTTCTTACTAAAACCACTGATATATGAACATGTCAGTTAAAATGAACAGGCCCAACTCTGCTTCCAGTGCTACAGTTTATATTTAACACTCTTGCTGGGTGTTTCAGAGAGACTCACGAGTACTGAATCACATTTAGAGTCATCTGAACCTATAAAATTAGATTTACAGTCAATCCCCTTACAAACAACATCACTTCTCAGCTGCACATTTCACAGCGATACGAGCAGCCAGCTGCTCCAGTACCAGGACCACCCGTCACCCAGAGCCAGCCCTCCTCCACCACGTCAACGTTAACACACAGGACATGCTGTAGGTTTAACCTCATTGCTGCCATGTTTCATCACTACATGTTCTTGCAGCCATTTCACCCCTCCTTGCGCCTGCTACAACAAGTCAAGAGCCAATCAGAAGTGTTTCTTCCTGCATCAGCTCAGCCAATCAGAAGTGTTTCTTCCTGCATCAGCTCAGCCAAGCAGACGTGCTTCTTCCTGCATCAGCCTCCCATCAGGACCACATGACTGTCTGTCAGTGTTTATTATCGTTCTGGTTATAATAACTGAAGCAGTATTTCTACTTCCTGTTTCACTCACAATGTCTCTAAGTGACCTCAAATGACCTCATGGTACACATAGTACCACACAGTGACTTACTGCTGAATGCTATATGTATAGAGATATGATCGAGATCAAAACAGTCCAGTTGTATGACGTCATGACATTCATCTGGACTGAATTTCTTCAAGCAGAAATATCCACAGAGATTTTTACTTCCTGCTGTGTTGAGTTTGTCTCTGTTCTCCACGTCAAACGTCAAACACTGAAACCCTGAAAGTGAAGTGCTGAAAGGAAACTGAAAGTAATCCACTTTCACGATGTTGACTTCTACACCGTGACCTCCCTTGAGTCCTTGAGAACCCTTGGATATCCACCAACAGGTGCAGCAGGCCTGGTGTTGTTCTTCACCGATGAGCAGCAGAGAGAGGTGGTTGAACTGTGTCACGTCTTCCATATAATTCACATTTCACCAGAACCGCTTGGCTCTGGTCTTCAGGTCAAACGTTCCACCTTCAGATGGACGGATCAGAAGTGCTCCACGGTGCTACTCTTGATTTTCACAGCGGCGTCTCAGGATGAAATGTTGGTGAAATAAGAGACTATCAATCTTTCACTGAGCCTCATTAAGGTTCATAATTAGCTAAATGAGTGAGAAACACCTAAGGTTGGATTTGCAATTACCAGCGTGCTGCTGCGGCGCGGCGGCCATGTTAACTTGAGTCCATCATCTCACTCGGAGGGAGCTTACAAGACAAGTCATTACTCAGTGTCGCTTCTACTTATTCTGGGCTCCGCGGACACGGACAGATATTCAACCAATTAACTGACAAAAGAACTGAAATCAGCTGGAGAGACCCGGGTTAGAATGAGACCGGGCCCGGTGTCACCAGGGGGTTTAAAGGGGCTTGGACCCCTCAGGTGGATGGTTTGCCCCCTCGGTTTAAGCTTTATGTAACTATAGAAAAATATGTGATAGGTGTAAGCTAGGACGCTATAGTACTAAAACGGAGCGGAGGAGAGAGAGAGAGAGAGAGAGAGAGAGAGAGAGAGATAAAAGAGTCCTAACCCATGGTTCTGTTTGTCCTGTATTCAACTAAACTAGGTTAAACTAAACTAATCCTGGTTGGATTAGCTTGGCGTGTTGTGGGCGTGTCCTGAACGTTTTGGAGCGGTCTCATTGGCTGTCTAAGCCCATTAACAGATGATGTAAAGAGCTCAACTAGCTTCAATGGGATATTTTCACGCGCTGCCACCAGTCCAACACACAGGTCTGACCGAACATGGATACTCTTTTGTTTTGACGGATCATAAATGTTCAGCCCTGTAGTCCATATGACATAGTACATATACTATGAAATACACAATACTGCTTACAGATACAGATGTTACATAGTACTAGTTACATCTGTACTGTACCTTAACCCATGTTAGTAATCCAGTCTCCTCACTGATATCTCACCTAACATTCGTTGACATCACCCACACCTGCTGACATTCTATTTTATTGCTTTATTTTTTATAGTTACAACTGTTTTTAATGGTATTTTATTCCAGTTATGTGCTCCTCTTCTATTTGGCCTTTCTCCATGATAAACCATTACTTTTTGCTGCCGCAGCGACCTCGTCTCCCCACGGGGATCAATAAAGTTTTATGTCATCTTAGTGGAAACCAGTAACGTTACGAGTGCCAACCGGCGGAAAGCTGAACGTTTTCACAGCATCAATAAAACATGAAACCTTCAACCCTATTCTACTCTATTCTATTCTATTCTACTCTACTCTACTCTACTCTACTCTACTCTATTCTACTCTATTCTACTCTACTCTACTCTACTCTACTCTACTCTATTCTACTCTACTCTATTCTATTCTACTCTATTCTACTCTACTCTATTCTCAGTCTGCCTCCGACAACATAAGAGGGAGTGAAGGGCCTCCAGTCCAGCTGATGGAGACGGAGCTGCAGAGACTCCAGGGACTCATACACATTATTTAG
>CABFOQ010046413.1:0-22324 GCA_900660455.1 Gephyroberyx darwinii | reverse complement strand
AAAGCACGTACACCTCCTCTCATGCTACTGCTGGTAGGAGGGTGGGGCGGAATAGCCGCTAGCACTAGTTTAGTTAGAAATGTTACAGAGGAGGTATTACCTATGACTGAAACAGACTGCCAGAGGGCCGACATTGGTGCAGGGTGCTGCAGGGGAAACTGGGCAAGTGATCCTCTTAGCGCTGCGGGATCTAAAGCCTCCATGTAGAATAACACGGATGTGCTTCCCGAAAGGGCGTCCGTCAATGTCACGGTCAGCAGTATAACACAACAACAACTTGCTGTCCCCTCTGGAAACATTTTACATCTAGCTAGTGACGTAGTGGTAAATAAAAAGGTGATACAATCGTGACCCCCAGTTAAGGCTATATATAAGGCTGTAACATCTATCAAAATGAATCTTATATCTTGAGGAAAGCATGATTTCTTTCCCTCAAAAGACTATGCTCATGTACTTACTTTGATACTTTTGTTAATTAATTTATATCATAAAGTATGTCAGCCTAAGGGTGGGTTTACCTCCCGCTACCTCCCTGCTTGTAGCCTTCGTCACTTGGCATTAGTATAGTGGCTTGTAGTTTAACGTCCATCAAAGTCAAACCCAATTGCAGAATGTTTACTATAGATGCAGACATGTTTGTGAACTCTTGCTGCATACTGGGTTAGTACGTAGGCCTATTCAGTGTGAGCTTTCAGACAGAAGGATTGACTGTTGTAGCGTGAAAAAACATAACAGTCATGTCTAGTCGGAACATCCTGTCCTTTGCTGGGCTAATGCTTTAGGCCTAGAAGTATAAACTACCTAGTTAGTAGATTGCATCGCCAGACAAAACACTGGCTGAAGTGAACAGAGGCTTCGGATAGATGAGCAGTACTTTTATATCTGTTCTCTCCCAAACTAGAACCTAAATGTTAGAAATCTGGATTTAAAGTAGAATTACAGATAGTCACCTCATCTTTCTTCCTTGTTATTACATGTCTGTTAATCTGATCTGCAGCAGGATCACATGATCACTTGGACTAATGCCAAATCATAGTATTGACATAACAAAAATACCAATAAAGCGTAGTGCTAGCAGTACTCATGTTTACAGAGACAATAGGGAGTTGGCTGTTGCATCTTGATGTCGCAGTGCAGAAACGGTGTTAACTGTCTCTCCACCTTGTCTCCTATGAAATCCTGAAATTGTACTTTGTTGAGACTGCCTCTACTCTGCAGCAAATAAACCCTTATGTTGTAAAATTTGATCTCACCTTGACACACACACACACATACACAGGGGCAGAAAGGGCCCCAAAATAAGTTGTTTCACAGCCATCCCTAAACTGTCCCAAAATTTAATTCCAATCACTCTGAAGTGCGTTTCAATAAATCAAAAATATAGTTTTTGTCAAAAGCATATAGTCCTTTCCTTGGTAGTGCGTCTGACCCCCAATCAGAAGGTTGTGTGTCCAATCTGAATCTTTGATTGGGCAGTAGTGTGGCATAGTGATTAGGGAAACCGGAGCACACAAGTTCAATTCCCTGTGACATCAAGCATCGGCACTGATAATGTGTCCTTGAGCAAGACACGGCGTCCCTATCAGCAAACCCTTTTGCAATTAAAGTCAACAAAGCTGGCACAGAAATAATCAAATGTAAATAGGCAGTACCATATTTTGGGGCCACTGATTAGGACTTTAAAAAGGGCACTGAGGATGTTGAACTAATAACCAGGACCATATCCAGGGAGAGATGGAGGTGTTCAGCATGATACTCAAACCAGTGTGTTTCCTGAGTTTATTCTGAAGAAAGAAATCAAGCTTCTCTACCATGTCAACTACTTGAAGAAACCTTATCAGACCCAGGCTTCCAGAAATGCAGGCTCATTAAGGAAAAATCCACCCTTGTATACTACAACACTCTTAGAAATCATCGATTTGTGATATTCAATGCATTCCAGGAGTTAAATGTTGTAATTCACTTTTTTGGTGTACCCACTTGCCGTCCATCTGCCTTGTCTACTTCTACTTCAGTTAGTGATTTCCTACAGTTCCCAAAATGACCTGGGTCCCTTACTCAAAACACAACAGCCCCATTTCATTAGTCACGCACTCCTGAAGTCTACATCATTGACTTGCTCCCTCGGCCCTCGAAGGGTCGATCTCAGAGTAACGGGACAGCATTTAAGATGGCAGCAGGGGCAAGTTCACAGAGGCCTGTTAAAATGACTAATGAAATGGGCCCAACATGTCTTGTGGCTGTGTTGCATTAATGTTGAGTGCTGAGGCTAGACACCAAAACCTGACGTTAAACGTTGATGTTTTAGATTGTTGAAATTTTTTCTCCTATCAAACTCCATTGTAGCTATGCTGGAAATATCTCAACTTAACAACACATTGTTTACGTTTGCCCAGTTATCCGTGGGAATAAGAAAAACACACCACCGAACAACAAAACGGGCCCAGAAAGGCAAGGTACATCACCAATTGTTGTTTTTTGGGGGAAGATTTTTCCTTTTTAATACTTTATACAAGGCCTCTCACCCCAGGCTGATCATATGACACAGACAGGTCACATACACACGGTCAAGGACCTCTTTGTGTGCTTTCAGGCAATATGATACATCGTCTGAAATGTTACCCAGACATTATTGCGCTCTGGCTACGGGTAGCTTCCCTGCAGGGAAGGTGTAGTAGTTGCAGTACAAGCAGATGACCTCTGTCATGAAATCCTAGTCTTTAGCACCTGTAACAAAATAAAGAAATATTTTATTATCTTTCCTGTAAATAACTTTAGAGTTACAGTTTAAGATTGGTGTAGTATTGATATCCTAGAAATATGTGCAGATCAAATTGAACCTAAAAATCTCATTGTCATGAAGCACAGGAAAATGTGGATTCTGTTGACTGCACACACGTCTGACACAACACACCGTCTTGCTCCATCAGCTCCATCAGCTCCACGTTCATCTGACATGATGAATGAACATTTCAAGCAGCAAAGAATACAGATTTATAATGCAGATTATTGTGCAATGTTTTCTCAGCATGAACTAAACCTCACTGAGACCAAAGACAATGAGAGTATATTGTAGAAGCACGTAGTTCCTTCACAAAAGATAGCAAGTATTTGCTGAGCATGAGCTTTGTCTGGCTAAAAATCGAGGGCATAGCTATACACACACACACACAGTCACACAGTCACACATCACGTTTGTGCCCTTGAATTAGTCTTTATCAAGTGTAAATACCCTCACTGATTCACTAGAGAGTTCTGCATACATGCTCTCCTTTTCTAGCCTACCCCCCCATGGGGCACCCATGGGACCCACATCATGGGACCTCATCACAGAGAATACAGGGTCTGTCGGGTCATATCCTACCATAGCAAACCAGTCTTATCTTAGGATGGGGCTGTTGTGTGTGTGTGTGTTTGTAATGTACCTGTTTAGATATCAAAGTAGGTCTACATTGCTAAAGGTTAAAAGTGTGCTTTGTTTCTGATACATGATGCTGAATATGAACTGTTATGTGGTTTATTTCAAATTCCCTCTGTGACAATAAAGAAATATTTAGCCTTAGATGGTCGTTGAAACTGAAAATCCAAACTAGTCATCACCACTCACAGGGCTGGTTGAACGGGGATGATGAAGGTTGATGAGGAAGCCTCATATGGATTGTGGATCACAACCAGTCACGGAGTAGCCTCTTTAACTTTAGACAGCTATTTCTCTCCAACTCTCTTTTCTCATGGGAGGCAAATCCCACTCCACCAGTACAAGTGCCCCTAGCATACAACCCCATACAGAGATGCACTACAGGAGTAGCTCCCACCTATTTGTGTTGTTGAACAGAGCTATCCCAGGGTGGTAGTTGAAGTTGGGCGTGGCTTGGCAACCAATAGGGAGCAGTCACTGCTTGTTTCTTGGCACACTCAGCCTGTGCGGGAGTGCAGAATTTGAGGGCTGTTTTTGAATGGAACTTTACAAGTCTTATGTGTGTCTGTTTGTGTGTGTTCAGCCTGTCAGTATACTTCATTTGTAGCACAAGTAAGAACACGCCTCAGTGAGCATACAGTAGGTTTAAACCAGCTTCAGTGTGTGATATTGGTAATAGATAATATAGGAAGCTGATCATTGGAACATTAGGAATGATATGGCTAAATGAAGCGGGTTGTTAAAAAAGAAGAGTCACAGCCATGTATTAATCTAGGTAAACTAGTAAAGGCATGCAGGACAGGTGACAGAATAGATATGACAGGTATGGAAACAGTAGCAAAATGCAGAAAGATATAAAATGTTGCTGAGGAGAGAGAAAGGGGCAGTGCCGTGTCCAGTCCTCCAGCTTTAATAAGGACTGGCAGCAGGGCTGTTACATAATCATTCCCTGTCTTCCTCTGTAATCACCATGGCTACAAAGTGTGTATACGGGAGGGTTACGTAACTGCTTATTTACGGCAGAGTGAAGAAGAATGTAAGCTGGTTTGAAGCCTGTTCATGCATGTCAGCATGCCGTGACAGCCTGGTTGCTGCTGTTTCTATACACCCGAGACCTGGAATATCAAAGATGACATAGCATTTCACTGTGTTTCATCCCCTATAAGGAAACCTTTCAGTACAATTTTGATCTAGCAGTCCACAGTCATTGGCTTGGCATATCTCTCTCCTCTCTCACACACACACACACACACACTGGAGCCTTGGATTGTGTAAATGTTTATTTGAAACGGTGCACAGAGAAGTGCCATCATGGAGGAATTGCATGTTTTTTTTTAGGAGAGTTTAGGGCTGGACCAAAATGACAATGTTGTAGATAATAGAGGGACAAATGTGGGCAGTGCTGGGCAGTCATCCAGGTCCGCATACCATGAAACAATGTGACCCTTTCTATCGCTTTCTCTCTTTCAGCCAAAATGACTCACCAGTACCCCGCGTTGACTCCTGAACAGAAGAAGGAGCTGCAGGACATCGCTGAGAGGATAGTAGCTCCAGGGAAAGGCATCCTTGCAGCCGATGAGTCCACCGGTGTGTTTGTGTGTGTGTGTGTGTGTGTGTAGTGCAGTATGGGCTATGTCTGCCATATTTGGGGTGGCAGGGTGGGTAGAGTCAGTCATAAAATTGGTGCTAAATCCAAAATGTCAAGCCAATATGCCACAAATACCAAAAATATATATCTGAATCTACTTTAATTGTTATGAAATGTGTTGAACATATTCTAGGGCCAAGTATTAGTTAAACCATTAAGTTTGTAATTGCTGTATGTGGGCATAGCCTATGACATAAAGGCTTACTATTGAAGGTTGGTTCACAGAATCACTCTAAAATTTGGTGTACACATTTGGACCTCTACTTGGAACATTCACACTACATTTCATGCAAAATCCATTGAAACAAGTGAAATGGGAACACTTAGATATTTACTCATTGATAGTAATGTTAATCCAAAGATGCATAAAGGCCATAACTGTCACAAAGACATTGGATGGATGTCCTAATCATCATAAAAAAAGTGTTTCTTTCCCTGAACTTTGACCCCTGACAGTAATACATTTTTACCAGGCTCAAATCCTGGAATGGATGCTTTCAGCTGTAATTTATCTACAAATATGTAGACATGATGGAAACGTGGTTTAATTCCTATCGATACGTAGGATCCATAAGCATACTTGTTTGTGTATGTGTGTGTATCTACAGGCAGCATGGCGAAGCGTTTGAACCCCATCGGGGTTGAGAACACAGAGGAGAACAGGCGTCGCTACCGCCAGCTCCTCTTCACAGCTGACGAACGCATCGACAACTGCATCGGAGGGGTCATCTTCTTCCATGAAACTCTCTATCAGTGCACAGACGACGGCACTCCCTTCGCCAAGCTCATCAAAGACCGTGACATTGTTGTTGGCATCAAGGTACAAAACCACTTAGTGACAACTTTGGTCATGAGAATACATCCAAAGAAGACCTCTTCAACTGGGAAATAGCAGGTTGCATCAGGCCTGACAATAATTTTAGATGAGCCCTTTTTGTTATTTGGTGGCTGTTGATTTTGGCTCAGACTGACCTAAACTCTGTCGGCACCACTGTTAAATTGGTATTGTACTAGTGCCAATAGTATTTCAATTAAGCAGACAGAAAAAGTCTTGCCTTGACTGGCAGGTGAAACTAGAAAGGCTGCTACTCTGTCTATAAAAACACAGACTCAGTGTCAACGTGTATAAATACACAGACTCTCACACACACAGCAGATCAGGTGGTGAGGATGAGCTGAGCTTAAGAACATTTGGGTCATACGTTGAGGAAGCCCATGGTCGGTTGTAGGAGTGAAATCCAGTGGGAGTTTGTATCAGGTGCTCCATATATACAATAATAATAGATGTGCTCCTATATACCAGCAAAAATCTGTGTATTTGAGACCCTAATAGACATTTTAGTGTAATGTGACGTGTAGCATTATTTAACACAGTTTAGTGTTGTCTGATTATTTTTAACCAGATTTGTTTTCCTCTCTGCAGGTGGACAAAGGTGTTGTGCCCCTTGCTGGAACAAATGGAGAGACCACCACTCAGGGTAGGAAGCGTTAGGAGCACACACTCTCAGAAACTCAAACACATTAAACAAGCGCTTACGTATGTCTGTGTTGTATGTGTGTGACTTAAGGTCTGGATGGACTGTCTGAGCGCTGTGCCCAGTACAAGAAGGACGGCGCCGACTTTGCCAAGTGGCGCTGTGTGCTGAAGATCACCGACACCACACCCTCTGAGCTGGCTATCTTTGAGAATGCCAATGTACTGGCACGTTACGCTAGCATCTGCCAACAGGTTGGTACGAGATCGCTGCAAGTGTCATTTTGTACATAAGCGTATAAGAGCTGGACTTGAACTGACGCACTTTTGTGACGTGTCCTAGAATGGTATTGTTCCTATTGTGGAGCCTGAGATCCTTCCTGATGGAGAGCATGACCTGAAGCGTTGCCAGTACGTCTCTGAGAAGGTGAGTTTCATGAAGAATACGCCGTTCCGTAGAATATAATTCATGTTTTTCTGCGTGTCAGTGGGTGACACTGGTCTCTGTCTCCTCTCCTGCTCCCTGTCCTAGGTCCTAGCTGCAGTGTACAAGGCTCTGTCAGACCACCATGTGTACCTGGAAGGGACGCTGCTGAAGCCCAACATGGTCACAGCCGGACACTCCTGCCCCACCAAGTACAGCGGTGAGGAAATCGCCATGGCGACCGTCACAGCTCTGCGCCGCACCGTGCCTCCTGCTGTCACAGGTCAGATACACCTCTTTTATATATCCCCCTCCTGTGTTTATATATACTCAGAAGATAGAATAAACAGAATAAAAGCAAAGTAGAGAAAGTAGGTTTGCAGCGTTTAAAGGCTGATATGTTTAACAAAATTCAAGAGCTTTGCGGAGGTAGATAATGTCTGTTTGTGTGTCTTGTTCTGTCTCTTTCCCCAGGAGTGACATTCTTGTCAGGTGGCCAGTCTGAGGAAGAGGCCAGTGTGAACCTCAACGCCATTAACAACTGTCCCCTCGCCAAGCCCTGGGCCCTCACTTTCTCCTACGGCCGCGCATTGCAGGCCTCTGCCCTGACTGCTTGGAAAGGAGACCTGAACAGGGAGAAGGCAGCCACTGAGGAATTCATCAAGCGTGCTGAGGTCAGAGACAAACGTGAACAGACCGTCACACCCTCACACAGTAAAACAAATCTGAAACATTCTCCATGCTGTGATGATTTCAGTGTCATTAATAAGACTTTTTGTGTCTTTTCTGTCTTGAACAGGCGAACAGCCTGGCCGCGCAGGGCAAGTACGTGTCTGCCGGAACTGGCGGTGCTGCAGGACAGTCCCTCTACGTGGCGAATCACGCCTACTGAACATCCGTGTTACTTCCACTGTACTGTGGCCAACTAATAGTCTTTCTGCTCTGCTACTCCCATCACTCCCCCATCAATCACAGCCTGCGCTGTCTACTGTACTTTAGGGTTGTCATTGAGTCGTCAAAATGACATTGCTAAATATATGTATTTAGAACATAATGTGAAATAACAAGGATAAAGGGAAAGGCTTGTTTCTTTTTCTGTCGATCTAATCTAAACGGAATTAAATTTTGTGGGACACCGCAGAGGAAATTTAAGACTGAAAAATTGTTTTAAATGGTTATTTTATTTCCTAACTATCTAGCTTTCTATAACAGTTATTATTTTTAACGGTGGTGAAATTTTAAAAATAAGTCAGTATTCATTCCTTGCCTCTTCTTTACCGTAACTCCCTCCAACCCTCTCCTCCCTCCCTTTCAGTCCTAAATGATAAATCTTCAGCCACCCCTGAGCAGGCCAGAATAGCATGTGTGTCTTGGTGTTTCGCTTCTGTCGGAATGCAGTGTCGGCTCGTGTGTAAAACGTTGTACTAACATCCTCCCTGGCCGTGGGACCAACCAGTAATCAGTGATTACATCCATTAGAGGACAAATCAGTGACCAGATAACATCAGAAGATAAACAACGTGAAGTGTTGAATTTAAAGATTTTTTTGTTTTTTTTTTTGAGTGTAGATGTGTATGGAGTGCACATGGTACATTTGAACACACACACACACACACACCACACCAAGTAGGTAAAACCAGACAGCTGTGGCTCCAGCAGAGGTCAGTAGATAGACTGTAAACCACTACACACCAAGATTCATCCTAGTGATTCATCCTAATCTTTCTGTTGTCACTCTTCTAATCACCAGTAATCAGAGGAACATCTTGTGTGTCTAATCTCAGTATAACGTTAGCTTTAAATTACACGATCAATGTATTCAGTTGTGTGAAAGTGTCAATATTATGACATTTGTGTGTCATCCCTTCCCTGATTTCCCCCGCCTCACCCCACAGGGAGAGAAGATGGTTTCTATTGGCTTATTTATCAAGCGGACCAATATGTGGGGCTTTGCAGGGGGAAACAGTCACTGCTGTGTTGGAAAACTGTGATGTTTGTGATGTCAATATTGTTCTTGAAGCACTTGGTGTGTCAAATAGTGGAGAGAAAAACAAAAAGCTAAAATAAAAATGACAAACTATTACAAATCACTTTGTGTGGCTTTTTTGTTCCTGTGTTCATGGTGTCCAGCTCCGGCCCTCCATGACATTTTCTGCTCCTCTGGGCCTCACTGGCCTTCTAGCATATACAGGTCAATACTGACAAACCCACTAAGGAAACAGATACTCTTTTGATGTATTTTTATACTGCCTTCCTGGCACTGGAACCCTCAGCTAGTGGAGCAGCGCTTGATAGATCACATTAGTAAGTGAGTTTAGCCCCTCCTGCTATTTGCCAGATGACTCTTCTGTGTGTGTATTGGCACACCTTTGCGACAGAATTGGTTTATCACAGTTTCAAATCAACCCATTGGCTTCCCGGCTGTAGGACAGATGCCTGTATGTTACAATCTTTGCTTATTTTCCTATTTCATCACATTGTATTGTATGCTTGGTCGCGCTTCATTGTTTTTGTTTTTGCATGAGTACCCATAGTCTTTTTAGTTCACCTGTCCCTGGTCCCTGCCGGTCATGTGACGTGTCTTTGGGCGCTTTGTATTAAAAAAAAAAACACACCCATTCTGTGCCAGAGATCGGGGTCCTGGTTAAAAACAGACCATGTGACTGTATTCATTGCAGAATTGGTGGCAGTAGGTTTAGCACTACAGTGGGTGGAAGAGAGGCAACATGGTAAAGTCGTGGTATGTTGCGATTCAACATCCCATAGTAGACAAAACATACTGTGTGAAATTTTGCAATCAGATAGTACAAATGGGAATACAAGTCAAATTCACATGGGTACCAGCACACACAATGATGGAGGGAAATGAATTGGCAGATGCCTTGGCAAGGAAAGACTTGCAACAGGACAGAGTGGGGGTTGAGGTGCCAATAAGTAAAGCTGAAGCTAAATTTATTATTTTAAAAATGATGATGGAGAAATGGTGGGATAGGTGGGGCAATGAGGAGAAGGGTAGACATCTATTTCACATACAAAGAAGAGTTGGAGTTGGGAGAGTCACAGGAAGGAGTAGACGGGAAGAGGCCATGTATACCAGACTACAAATAGGGCATAGTGGACTGGACAAGACACTTTTGATTATAGGGAAACATGACACAGGGAGGTGTGATTTCTGCCAGGAAATGGAGATAGTAGAGCATGTGATAATGTAGTGTGTTAGACTGTTACTACAAGGAACATCATCTCAAGGAATTTCAGCTGCTGTTTTTAGTTTCTTAAGAGAAACTGGGCTAGATCGCAGCATCCTGTTTCAAAATCTCTGGTTCACACTCCAGCTCAGTAGGTGGCGGTAAAGCACTTTTAACGTTGATTGCCAACCGTCGATAAAACCAAAGAAGACGTTCACCGACAGAAATGGCTAACACGGAAGTGGGTGAGTAGATTCGTAATTGTTTCAGTGTGTAAATGATTGTGTCCCTATATGAAGTCAGTATTTACAGGAGTTAACTGTAGCTTATTGGAGTAGATTTGACAGCACCTGCCTAGCGACCCCAGCGCGAGGCCTCTGCGTTGCACATCGTATGGCTGTCTCAAGCTAACAGTTAGCTAACGATACCCGATCAATAACTTAGGGCACTGGCTGCAAAACTGCTGTTTTTTTGCCACCTTACATTTAAATCATCTATCCATGCCATCGATAAATATTAGCTCAGAGATGTATTTGCAAACAGCGGATTCATGTGAACCAGTCAGCTTAAACGAACCGAGAGCCTTGATGTATTTAGATCTTTGAAAGTGACATCATTATTCACCTGAACAAGGACACTGACGTCGTGATGCTCATCTCTGTCTCACGTACAGAGCGTAAGCGGGGCAAGCTCGCTGCGCTGGCCATAGCAGCAGTGGTGATCATTGTGGGAGTCCCTCTGTGGTGGCGGACAACTGCAACATACCGTGCCTGGTTGCCTGTCAATCAGATCAATGAATTGGCTAAGCTACAGGTTTGTATGCATTTTCATGCATCTGTATTCCCATTTTGTGATCCATGTAATCCTCCATATGTAATGGAGCTGTGCCTTCCTTTTTTTTCCTTTTTTTTAAAAATGTTTTTTATCCCTTCTCTCATTCTGTGTTGCAGCTGCAATTGAGTGTTGATTTGGAGGTAGTGTTTGCACGTGGAACCCTGGCACCAGAGCAGCAGAAGAAGGTTCCACTGACGCAGACACAGGATGAGGAACACGCAGTAGATGGTGATGATTTATTAATGCCGTGTGTGCCCTTTGGAAAAAAATGAGGACTGTTGAATAATTATTCCCTAAAATTGTATTGCTCTGCTTTATGTTTTTCCAGAGGACACAGCTTTGAGGTACAGGTATGAGACTAAGTACCGCACAGCTACAATCATGGAGGAGGATGCCCTGAACCAGCCCACTGCTGCAGGTGAGATGCTGTGTGTCTGCCAAATTCAGCTTTCAACAAATTTTACTTGGATAGGGGAAAAAGAGGGTACCAACATGTGGTTTTCTTATTGAGACCGCTATGTAACAATTTCTGTCTCTCCTACTCTTTCACTAGAGGCAGACCTCTCTCTGTACACACTCAGTGAGAGTCCATGTGGTTCTGTGGTTGTATATGTGATTCCAGAATCATCTTTGCTGCTACCTGAGGTTAAAACTCAATTTCTTGCTTGCTCTCAGCTGTGCTTTTTGCCACTCTTTTTACACATTTGTTTTTGTGGAATTTAATTTGTCTGGCGTGTATGTGTTTTTCTGTTAATGTATGTCCATGTCTCTCAGGATGTGGATGTGTATATTGGTCAGCGACGGACAGCCATGCTGCGTATTGGTGCACAGATGAGAGTGGGCAGGACGCTAAAACAATTGCTGACTCACCTGGAGCCTCGGGTCAAGCAGGTCCTGCAGGTAATGTCATTCAGCCACACTGACATCGCTGCCGCCCTTAGTGACAGAGTCCGTCTCAGCCCTGGCAACAAGGAGAGCATAGCTGACAGCATGAGAGCCTTCAAATCCAGCCCAGGTCAGTCTTTGTTTTACCACAGCCATACAAGGAACCAGTCTGTGCCAGTCAATTTATGCTTTTACCATAGTTGTTAGAAGTCAGAAGGAAACAGCATTTCGATGGTGTATTGCTCTGTAATGTGGCGTATTTCTGATTGAAGTTTCACGTTTTATATGATGTGAAGGGACTGTTCAAAAATCTGTGATGGTATTATTGGTTGGAATTTTTATGTACGCCAAGAAATGGCCACTAAAAAGTTTCCCGGAAGTAAAAGTATTGTGATTTTGATTGAAAAATACGAGAAAATAAAAAAAGTAAATGTTTTATGGCATTTATTAAATAGGTGTCTAAAAAGGTGAAAAAGTCACTTTTCATTTCATTGCAACTTTAACAGTGCTCATTGCTGTATGTTGAAATGATTATCGGACAAATCCTGATGATATTAACTCCTGAGTCATGGTGTCTTCTTTAATTCCCTTACCTCCTTTGATCTTTTTCCTCCTCTTCTCTCTCTGCTCGCCTCTCTTCAGGCTATGAGATAACATTCAGTCTGTTGAACCCAGACCCAAAGTCACACCGGCTACACTGGGACATAGAGGGTGCTGTGCAGAGCTACATCCAACCTTTGCTTACAAAACTGGCCCCTGTGGCCAACTTCAGCATTGATTCCCAGGTAGATGTGTGTGTGAGCGTGTGTGTGTGTGTGTGTCACAAACCTCACAAAGAAAAGATACTCAGCAATGTCTGTGTGCCTGTTCTCCATTTAGATCTTGTACTATGCTGTGTTGGGTGTCAACCCTCGTTTTGACAGCAGCCTCAGTGCCTACATACTCAATGCTGACAGCCTTGCACATGTCATCAACCCTGTGGAAGCTAGGCTGGGTAAGAGAAACGCATATACAGAATGGTTTTTGAAATGTTTCCTAGAAGGAGATACGGGGTATGGTTTATTGTAGTGTATTTATATATAGGTGTTTTGCTTTGTGTTTTGTATCCAGGCTCTAATGCTGCTTCTTCCAACCCGGTGTTGAACTTTCTGCTGTATGTCCCGGACGCCCACCATTCGCCTCTTTCCATCCATGACCACAGGAAACAAGAAGTACCCTCCAATGCGTTTCACTCTCCACGGTGGGGTGGTATCATGGTAAGATGAGCACTACTCCAAGGGCATTACAGAGTGACAGTAGTCTTAATATTGTAAATGCAATGCAATATTTGTAAGTGCTGGTGTTTGAAATACATTTGAAATAAATTGGGTTTATAGTGGTTTTGTACTATAAGGCTTCATCTATCTATTTGTTGTGTTGGGTACTGAATCAACAGAAAATGTCTTTTTAACCATGTTTTTATAGGTCTATAATGTTAATGATTTATATGGACGAGAGGCTGAGTTCCCTGTGAACATCAACATTAACATGGCGAAAGTCATGGGAGTCTTCCTTGCACAGCTTCGGTAAGTGGCTACCTATAATTATACCTGTTCCTCTTCCAATCGGCAAAATATAACCATCCTCTACCCTGTTCCGTTAGGCTGTTGTTGGGTGTGCAGTCATCTGCCTCTCCCCCTGGCTTCCTGGTGGCACCGTGTGGCAATACAGGATTGGCTGATTGGGAGCTGGACCGCCTCATGTGGAGCCGGACTGTGGAGAATGTTGCCACAGCAACCACCACCATCACCTCACTAGCACAGCTCCTTGACCAGATTGGAAATATCGTTATCAATGACAACATTGCCCAGCAGGTACATTGCACACACAGACTTTCAGCTGCATGAATCAGTCTGCCTCTGTGTTGGTGTTTGTGTATGAGTGACAGCGTGTGTAAAATGCATCCATACTAAAATTTTACATTGTAAAGATCCATCTCCTAGACACGGGAAAGCATTCACGTCTGCCCTTTTCTTGATACATCCCAAATGTTATTTGGTGAATGCTCATTCACACAAGTTCTTTAGCATGCATTAATATAATAACAAACCTACTTTTCACCATATATGGAACATGCTGAACATACAGACTGGTTGAATATGCTGTGATTTGTGGTTAATTCCCTGCCTGCAAAAAGTTTCAGTGACCGTGAAAAACTAACAGTGGCTTAAATTGAGACACATTAATAGTTTCTGCAGTGCACTTACGTTTTTGTTTACTGTGCAGGTTTCAATAAAACATCACATTCAGCCCTGAAGCATATATACATACATACATATACATATTTAGTAAAAACATTTAACATCAGTAACTAATCAGATGTTATTGGGACCATAATTAAGCAGGCAAGTTGAATTTTAAAAGTGCAATAAGTACGATTTTGCAGGGGTTGATAGGGTTGTTGATCAATACAAGTGGTCTTCTCAGATATAATATTTTATCAATTATTTATCCATTTTTGGTGGCTAATGCATGCAGAAGCTTTGTAATTATGAACTGTAGCTTCTTATTTACGTTATATTTATCCTGTGATTGCTTGTTGTTCCTGTCACTCAGGTGTCTAGCACTGTCACATCACTGCAATTGGCTGTGGCTGAATTGGAGGCAGGGAACCTAGGCTTTGCTCTGCAGTACAGTAAAGAGGCCATCTTGGCCTCAGAGAGAGCTTTCTTTGACCCCTCGCTCCTCCATCTCCTCTACTTTCCCGACGACCAGAAGTTTGCCATCTACATACCACTCTTCCTGCCCATGTGTGTGCCTATTCTGCTGTCACTGCTCAAAATGGCATCTGAGGCTAGACAGAGACGTAAGGAGAAACAAGCCAAGAAGGACTAAGACACATTCTAGCATAACTTGATGATGTGATGAAAATGTGGTCTGAACTCAAAACACATCGTGGACAAGCTATTATTTGTTAGTGGCCTTGATATTTCAGTATTTTAAGTAATGACAGGCCCTGGGAGACCACAAGAGCATGAAGAAAGACACCTGCAGCTTGGAGGGGGTGGGGTGGGGGTGCAGTTTGTTTGTTTTGTTTTTTTGTTTTTTTTTCTTTAATGTGAAATGTATTTATTTTAATGAATGACTGCTATGATTGTCTGGCACTGGATATTTGAAAGTTTGAATTGTTGTATACGAGGTGACGTTTTATATTTGAATCTCAATTTATATAAGTTATTAACAATTAAAGACTCACTTCTAACACATACCATTCAGCATTTCTTTCCTGTAAGTCATCTTCGGGCAGCAAGAAAATAACAGAACCAGAGCATATACAGTTGTGAAATTATTATTGGTATTTTAATGTCGCCGTTGACAGACACATCAATGTCTTGCTCCTTGGGATATAGAAAATAGATATATGTAAATCAAAGTGTCTTTAAAAGGTAAATTTCCTCCTCAAAATTAACTATGTAGCAGTCCCCTGAGCTCGCCCTAGGCATTTTAGCTGGAATCAGAAAATTGTATTCCTTGTTTTGCTTAAATTGCCATGGGGTAAACACTACTACTAGTGGGGGTGGTTGTTTGTTTTACATTGCATTGATTGGTTTTCTCTTAAACATACATGTATCACTCAACAAATGCAAGTCTACAGAAAACTTGGATCATGGCGTTTGCTGAACCCGTGACCTATAATAAAAAAGGTTTGAACGGGCGAACCCATCCAAGTCGTTGCTTTGAAGTCGTTCTGAATTCTTTCCGATGTCACATGAATGCAGCATATGATGACGTTGTCATCTGGTCCTTCTCTTATTGGTTGTAGCAGTTCGCCTAGCAAGTGTTAGCAGTTTCAGCGAACGTGTTTGTGTTTTGACGTCCAATTTGAGGGATTTCACCTTGACCTCCCTAAAACGCATCTGCAGCTAAACACTGCCCATATAATTAGACAAGAAATTGTTCGCATATATATGTATATTCCGTTGAGGAAAGTCAAGTTAACGTTTGTTAGTTAGGTATCCGTTCGTTACCAGCTTTCTAACTTCATTCGTGACGTTACCATTAGCTGTCAGTGTTTTGTACAAACGTTATGTCTGGTCAAAGAGTTATTCGAGGACCATCAGGGAGTAACGACTGTCGAATATACGTGGGGAATCTCCCTCCTGATATCCGTACCAAGGACGTTGAAGATGTGTTCTATAAATATGGAACGATACGAGATATTGATCTGAAAAACGGAAGAGGAGGACCACCTTTTGCCTTCGTGGAGTTCGAGGACCCAAGGTGATCTGCAATTCTAAGTCATGTCTTAATAACACTGTTTCGTAGCTACGCATAAATCTACTCACCAAACTTTTCAGTACCCAATTAGGTGACCTATCCCTTCAAAACTTTCTACGAAAAACGTACAGTAAACATGTCTCCCACTAATAATCAACAACCAGTTTTCACTTTAGGCCAATAATTAAATCATATCACGTGGAAGTCAAAAGTATCAATTTTTGGAAAGTCGAATACAAAGTGCATATTGATAGCTGTATTGTTTCTCATGATGGGTGGCATAAGTGTACAAAATTGAATGTCAGTACCTTAGACAACCAAGGCATATGGTTGTTAAAAAGTGTTAGATGTTGTTGTTTGATGAGTGGCAACTGTTTGGTTTCACAGGGATGCTGAGGATGCTGTCTATGGACGTGATGGCTATGACTATGATGGCTACCGCCTGCGGGTTGAGTTCCCTCGAAGTGGACGTGGAGGTGGTAGAGGAGGTGGTGGTGGAACCGTGGGAACCCCAAGGGCACGGTACGGTCCCCCTTCACGACGCTCTGAGTACAGGGTTATTGTCTCAGGTGGGTGTTGTGTTTGTCTGCCTGTACTCTTTCTTTATGTCTTTTATTCTTTATCTTTTAATGTCTGTTTCAGAAGAATGTCTCAGTCTCTTACCACCTTCCTCATTCCAGGTCTTCCCCCCAGTGGAAGCTGGCAGGACCTGAAGGACCACATGCGAGAGGCAGGTGATGTATGTTATGCTGATGTGTTCCGTGATGGCACTGGGGTGGTGGAGTTTGTGCGCAAAGAAGACATGACCTACGCTGTCCGCAAGCTGGATAACACTAAGTTTCGCTCTCATGAGGTAGGTTAGGCTTACAGCCTCAGGCTAACTCAGCGAGGAATAACTAGATTTTGGAAAGGTTTCTCAAGGTAAGCCCTGAGGAGAAACTTGGGACAAGTCAAACAAAGAAATAAATCAGACAGTAAGTAATGGCTAGTTTTGAGGCTGGGAGGCTTTTAACACATTGCCTGATATTTAATTAATACTTTGCATCATTATTCAGTCTAAACCTGCTGATCTGTACTATCTCAAACTATTCACTTGGCTCATTAGCAAGTGGCTCAGTATTGATGCAATGGTTAAATTTGTCAGTCATTTTTCATTTCTCTGTTGAATTGCTTTGTTTGAAATGAAAAACATTTTATTGTGTTGTTTGTAACCATATGACTGGGCATATCCTCCTTCAGTGGACCTTCTGTGTCTGTGTGTCTGTGTGTGTTTAGGGAGAGACGGCCTACATTCGTGTGAAGGTGGATGGTCCTCGCAGCCCCAGCTATGGCCGTTCTCGCTCTTTCAGTAGAAGCCGGAGCAACAGCAGGTCACGCAGCTACTCCCCACGTCGCAGCAGAGGGTCTCCGCGTTACTCTCCCCGGCATTCCCATTCCCCCACCCGCACCTAGATACACACGGCCTTAATTAAACCATCCAACCAGCTCAACCTAACCAAGCACCTCAGACCGGGAGAGAGAGAAAGTTAACGCCGCTGAACAAATCCTGTATAGTCTCCATGGACCATCTGCTGTGTTAACCGTTAACTGTTTCTCTTGTTGTGTTCCTGTTTCCCCAGTTCTTTGTTGTGGGTTTCATTTTGGTTTCTATTTTGACAGACTCTTGTTTGACCTGATCAGATTTGGCCGAAATTCTCTGTTCTGTGTATGTGGCCCTGTCTTAGTCCTCATCATTTTTTCCTCCCTTTCCCCCACCTCACCCTTCACCCCAAAATGATGTACACCCCTATTCTTCTAATAGATCTCTCCCCCTTTCTATGTACCTTTCCTCCATCAATTCTAGGAGGTTTGTGAAAGGGAATGGCATTTCCGGGGTTGTCATCATTGTATGCTTTATCTTATAGTTGTTATGTTTAGGGTGGGAAGATTTGATTTTTTTTTTTTTCTTGGCCTTGCATTTACTGTTATAAACGATTGTACTTTGACCTTCTCATGTGTCTCTCTGTAGAGTTCAGAGGAGCAGGATAGGATGGGAACAGAGGAAAAGGAAACACAATTCATATTAAGATAAACAGGAGGAGGAGGAGTCAAATTTGGAACCAATGGTATGATGGCTGTGGCCTCTCTGAAATCTACATAATAAGGCTTTAGTTAATTTTTACTCAACATATAGATATATATATATATATATATATATACATATATGCTTGACAATAGCTGTGTACTGTTATTTTCAATAGCAACATGCTATAGTTGCTGTAGTTACTTCTGCATGCCCCCTTTATATCAGTGTACCAGCAAAGCTACTTGCCTTCTCTCAGTATCCCCTAGGGCCCAGTGGTTCTGCACACCGGTCCTGCAGTTTTTCTAATAAGAAAGTGCTTTGTTGTATAATGACAGCATCATTTAACTGTGTTCTATATACTGCCTTTTGTTTGGGGACCCAATGGTCTATGTTTTTGCTTATGCTAGTTTTTTTTGGGAATTGATTGTAGATGGTGTCCTTTGTTTCCTCTCAAAGTGAACTCCCTCCTAGATCCATTTGATAGATTTGTATTTATGTTTTTTAAAAATGATTTGTGAAGGTGTGATTCTAACTCCTTCTCTTTGGTTCTGCTGGTATTCTGAAGGTTTGGACTGGGCTCATTGACTCCCCAATGCCGGAGCCGGATCAGGATTCAGGATCAGATCAGGATTAGGATTAGGCTTCAGGATGGATACATGGAGCAGGAGCATGGGAGCATTTTACCGGGAGAGGATCCCGACCCCCGGCCCAGCCCGCATAACCTCATCAAACCGCAATCGTAGTAAACTTTTCAAACTCAATTGGCTTTCAAATAGTCTAAATCCAAAAAAAACCTCAGAGACGCAATCACTGATGGCACCCTGATGAGCGATTATTTTTGCCAGATCTAAAAGTTTTTTTTCCTTTTTTAATTAAAAAAGAGGAGCAAAGCTCGGATCAAAACCAGGAGGCGGGCTGGGAGGTGCAGAATGGATCCACGCACGTAAGGAGAGTGGTAAATAGTGGGCAATCATAAACGGAGGAGGGAGGGAAGAGGGAGGACTGGGAGGTAACAAGGGAATGTCATTAATGTGGTTTGCATTTTTTCCTAGGAGGTTTTTTGGCTGGGAGGGAGACGAAATGTTGAAGGTTTGATCTGTCAATAAAAGTTTAATTAATAGTTTAACATTTTTGTGTTTTTCTTTTCAGTGCTTAGAGCACCTGCTATGATTGAGATGCATGTATTGTAGTATCCATCTCAAGACTAGTGAGCTCAAAGGGGACAGCCTCCTGAAACCAAAACGTCCAGCTGACACAAGTGCAGGCAGATCTAGGCTTGTATTAATTTGACTTAAGGTGGTTGTTTGATCGACAGATTAAATGGGTTAAGCCCCAATTCAGGACCACTGAGCGGACCATGTCCTTGAAAGGCAGATTCAGATTCCAATGTACAAAGTAAGATTTACTTTACTCCAATCTTTACAAACACTCATCAGATTACTGCCTGTCCTTATGTCACAGTTCTGTCAAGCAATTTCAGAATGGAAAATCTGAGCTATGCAATACTGTTTGTGCTCGGAGCAAGTCTCCTAAAACAGAATTCACATGCTATTCCTAGTCTTGGACCTTTTAACCAATCAGCCATAAGCCAGAGAGCCAAAGATCTGATCACTGATGTGACTACTGGCTATGAAATGGAAAGTTGCTTTGTGTGCTCAGAGTGTTTGAGATTTGACATCCTAAGGTGCTTTATTTCATTGTAGGGTTAACAGGTGTGAACCCGAAAATGGGACTATATCATCATGAGATTATGGGTACTGTGAAATAGGAGTAGGAGTATTTTTGCTTCTGTCCTTGACTACTGAAGTTTTACAAATTACATGATGATTTTGAGACACAATACAAAAGGAATTAAACATGCATTTCACATATATTGAAAATACTGCCCAAAATTCTCATGTGGCCCAAATCCTAAATCAGAAAAGAAGCCAGAACTTCACTAAATGCCTCTTTGGTATGCTTATAGGCACAGAAGCTGAGGAATTAATAAAATCCTCTTGTACAAGTGGTAGGAGACAAGATGCCTGTGTCCAGCAGGGTCAGACTGATGTCTAAATTAGACATGTCTAAATTAGATGTGGTACTGCCATGCTGGCGAGCTCTCCATAGAGATGATCATTTTACACCTCAGCATTATGATTGTACCTCTCCTATTTTTCTATGGATCTCCATCATAAGTTGCAAATGGCTCCTTAGTTTCACAAAACTGTTCAATGTACCTGAAAAGATCATTAGTGTCAGGCAGTGGACTGTTCCACGGCTAAATGACAACGACATGATAGCTGGCATTTTGGCAAATGGCGTTTCTGAGAAGTTTCTCCAAGGGTTTAGGTCATTTACTGTATTTCAAGAGTGCAAGAGAGACTTAGTCCACAACCCCCAAGCAACAATGCCTATTGCCAAGATTCATGAGACAAAACTACTTTTCCTGCAACCCAGCGATGACCCATGAGACAAATTGAGTAGCAAGGGTGGAGGAAGAGGGTATGAATTCCATCCGGGGTTGTGAATCTAATGCACATCACACTTTTGCCTTGGTGCAAAGCTTCATTCTGGAGTGTGTGGCCAAAACAAAACTGGGCTATGGTGAAATGGGATAGGCTACAAACAGAAAAGCAATTAGGTTTAAGAGATTTGAAATGCTAAAAATGTCTTAATTCTCCAATCCCATGCGTTGGTACGTAGGTGTATACTATGGTCTATTGTACCTTTTTATTTACTGCTGCGATGATCTGTTACAGCTTTTATTTACTGATGGATGTGCGTTAAGCTTTTAATACTCTATCTAGGTAACCATGGTGTATATTGCATCTCTGCTGTGGTGTCTAGATAGCTGTGACTAGTTCCTGAAGTATGAATATCAATATTATAGAATCATTTGAATTATCGGGATCGATTACTCTGCCTTATGGAAGCCCATGAGGGACTTAATTAAAATGATAATGTAAACTTGAAAATGGAAATGCAATTCCACAATAGCATTATAATTTTCCACATATGTATGTGTTATTTGAGTCAAAATGAAAATGAAAATGCAATAATCTATTTTGCATTTTCATTTTCACATACTCGTATGGGCGTTCTATGACCATATTCAAATGAAAATGGAAAGGCTGTTTGACATTTCATTTTCAAAGACGTAACCTGCTCTACATTGGACAATATCCAAATGCAATAAGCGAAACCCCGCCCCCAGTCTTTTGCATTTACATTTTCATGTTACCACACTCTTGGGGACAAAATGGAAAATGAACATGACATTTTCTAACAATTGGAAAATGAAAATGAAAACAGCATTTGACATTTCATTTTCAAAGGCTTAACCTGCTGTACTGTGGACAATATTTAAATGCAATAAGCGAAACCCCGCCCCCAGTCTTTTGCGTTTGCATTTGCATATTATTACGCACTTTTGGGGACACAATGAAAATGAAAATGCAACCTGTCAGTCTTCTCATCAAGGCGGGTGCCATAAATCACGTGTGTTACTCCCTCAAAGGTCCCACTGGGAAACACATACTGCAACGTCCACCATCAGATTCACCCAGTTCATGAAACAATGCCAAAGCTGCTTCTTCTACATTTAGAGAGTAATTTATATATAAATTGTGAAATACGTTTGTGAATCGTGTTGTATTTATTTGTGAACATTGAGAGTTAACTGATCCCATAGACAAACACTGCTACTTCCGGTTGGCACGTAAAGCTGATCCAGGAACAGCAGAGAAGTCACTGAATGAGGAAGTGACGTCCTAACTGAAGACCCGCCTTGATGGGAGGACTGACAGGTTGCATTTTCATTTTCATTGTGTCCCTAAAAGTGTGTGATGATATGCAAATGCAAATGCAATAGACTGGGGGCGGGGTTTCGCTTATTGCATTTGGATATTGTCCACTGTATAGCAGGTTAAGCCTTTGAAAATGAAATGTCAAACAGCCTTTCCATTTTCATTTTAATATTGTCATAGAACTCCCATACCAGTATGTGAAAATGAAAATGCAAAATGGATTATTGCATTTTCATTTTCATTTTGACTCAAATAACACATACATATGTGGAAAATTATAATGCTATTGTGGAATTGCATTTTCATTTTCAAGTTTACATTATCATTTTAATTATGTCCTTCA
>CABFOQ010046408.1:0-17518 GCA_900660455.1 Gephyroberyx darwinii | reverse complement strand
TCTTCCTTTTTATTGTTCCTTAAAAAGGATGAATCTGAGACAGCAGAAGTGAAATAGAATATTTTGTATGTATATAATAACTACTTAAAAGTTAACTTTAAACTGTGTGTGTGTGTGTGTGTGTGTGTGTGTGTGTGTGTGTGTGTGTGATGGTGAACTCAGATAAGCTCCATTCAGTGAGTGGGAAATGAGCTCAGCGCTCAGCTTTGGCTAGTAATCTGTCCAATAACAAATATCATGGTGCAATGAGCAGCTTTTAACCTATGTTGGGATCATGGCTCATTCATTTCAGCCAATAACAAAAGTTTTGGCTTAATTGTTTAGTAATAAAAGTAAGGAAGTAAAAACAGGGACTGTGGGGACTATAAAATGCTATGAATACATAACGTATCAAATAGCTTCAGAAAACAAATCAAACTGAATCCTAAATGAATGCATTAGCCATTAGCTTCCATTCATTTCTCCAGAATAATTTGAGCACCCACATACATTTTCATGTTACTTAACTATGAAAATTGGTTTCGAGCACAGCGAGCTGAAAGCAAGTTACCTCTGATACTACTCCTTTAGCCTGTTAGTAACATTACAGTGTCTGTACAGTGTACAGATCATCCTGGGTTAATGTGCACACGAGCAACTGGAGAGTGCTTCTCCTGTGTACTGCATGTGTATGTGTGTGTGACTACAAGGGTGTGGTAAACTGTACTACAGCACTGCACTGAAATCTGAGACACACCCTGTCTATCTGCCTGTCTGTCTGTCTGTCTGTCTGTCTGTTTGTCTGTCTGTCTCTCTCTCTCTCTCTCTCTCTCTCTCTATGTGCCCCCTCTTTTCCAGTCTTCTTCTCCCTCCTTCACTCTCTCTGATAAATAACCCACATTCTCTCTCCACACACATGCCCGCTTCCCCACCCCACTCCTCCAGTGATTCACACACACACACACACACAGTCTCTCTACAAACACCCTGCATTAACCCACTCCCACAGGGCTCAGCCACGCCCTGAAATGTTCACAATACACACACACACGTGCACACACAGCATATAGTGCCCTGTCGTCATGCAGATTTCACTCATCTGCCTCATTTCACCATTTAGCCTAAATTGGTGATGGTATGTTTGCTTTCCTCTCCCATGTGTGGCAGTATATGTGTGTGGTTCTCGCAAATGCGCTACCTCCCCTCAAAATTCAGTACCATGTGTATGAACAATTACTTGAACGAAGTCTGAATGCAGACGCCATCCAGCATTTGGTCCATTGGCCAACTTCCCTTCAGCTCTGGGGTCAGTCAATGTCCATTCAATCAGTTCAGAACATAAAGAGAAGAATTGCATTTTATTTGTGACTGGCAGAACATTCATTCTCCAGTTCAGTATTTTTGATGGGCTGGACATGATCGTCCCCCTTTAAAAAGTTGTGAAAATACGTATGTGAATTCAAAGCACATCTGCTTTTTGGACACGTTAGTTTTTTAGTAGGGGAACAATCTGAAGTATAAACTCGAACGTGTGATTTTGGGTTGAGAAAACCAAGAGAAAATACGCTAGGTGAATTAACTGAGTGGAAACAACTGAACCAAGCCTCTCTTCACTCCATTTTTTGTGTGTCACTGTGTCTGCATTATAGTAAAAGATACATTAGCTCCAAGCAGACACTCTTATCAAAGCATTATGGTAAAGCACTTGGCTATAGGCTTGGTTTCTTTCTCCGTCAGACCGACAATTTCAGAATCATTTTTTCATGGTACTCAACCAGCTTTTGGGTGCTCTTTGAGGGCTTGCCCAATACAACTTGCCCTATTTTTCCAGCTATTAACACACAAGCCTCCAGGGTTTTATTCAGTGTATCTCACATTGCAGGCATTTGTAAGGAAAGCTATGACATTATAACATAGCTAATAGCCTCATACTAAAGTATAGTAATGGGAACTCTGCAGTATCTTATAGTATCTCCAGAATGTCAAATCATCTGGTAGACACAAACCAGTATCATCCTGGAAGGAACCAACCAGGCCATTCCCTTTTCATGGATGACTTAGCAACCAACAGTAATGTCCATATTCACAAAGACAGGCCTAAAGGCCCTTACTGCATTCATGCATCCATTTATTCTGTGGATCTACCACATTTGAATTTGTATTTCCTGCCCAGGTTTTGGTGTAGACCTGTAACAACCTTTCTCGCCAGCTCATACTAATACTAAAAGGCTAACATGGCTAACCATTCTCCTTCTCTCTCTCTCTTCTCCTCTCTCTTTCTGCAGACGGATATAAATGCCAGCTATCTGCGGGCAGCAAGGGCGGGGAACCTTGAAAAAGCTCTGGACTACCTGAAAAATGGGGTGGACATCAACATCTGCAACCAGGTAAGCTTACTAATGTACAGCCAACAGCACACACAAAATTGCAGCCTCATGTGGTAGCCTCTCATGCCTTGGCAGTCAGTATTTATGATTCATGATCTGAAAGATAAATGGGATTCAATGCAGTGGAGCGAGGTGGAAACCATTGCTCACTAAAAAAAAGCATAAGATCTGTGACAATGTTCCATCCAATGTTCCTTACAGCAAAAAGAAAAAGGTTTCATGAACTGGGTGTAAGTTGAATTACTATTGTGTTATATCAATTGGTGATAGAGAATGGCAAAACTGACATTTATTTATATGAAAATGATGTAAATTATTACTTGAATAAATAAATTATTAAAGCCAGTAGAATAGAGTAGACCCCTTAACTACTCAAAGAATGGGTTGGTCATCAACATCTGTAGCTAGGTAGCTCTACCACCTTGCAAGACAGCAAGACAATATAGTACAGTCAAAGTATAGGATAGAATTTTAGTAGAAATGATTGATTCATAGTGGGTTTCTTGATTTGGATAGCTAATCTCTCTCTCTGTCTCTCTCTCTCTCTCTCCAGAATGGTCTGAATGCTCTTCATCTGGCCTCTAAGGAGGGCCATGTGGAGGTGGTGGCTGAGCTCATCAAGCAGGGGGCCAATGTGGACGCAGCTACTAAGGTATGTCCCGCCGGGAACATCTCTGATTGGTAAAAGACAGGAATGGACTGCCTCTTCTCTTCAATCAAAAAGCGTACACATACACTCACATGCGCACATTGTACGCATGAATACACACGCACACACACATACACACATACCATTCACACACGCTTTGCTGCTTCAGCACCTTCCCAAAGGCACATTGCTAAAGCAGCACTAAAGGAAATGAATGGCTGTGTGTTCACAGAACATTAAGGTGGACTGATTTAGTGAAACGCCTGCCAGGCGTACACTTCAGTGTTTCCCCCAGAAATCTTTCTTGGCTCTTGGCTGGTTGGACATGCCTCTGTAACAGTATTTAAACCATGTGACACTGAAACTCTCCACTGAGACCGATACTAATGTGATTCTATGAAACAGCATCTAAATCATACGGTACTAAAACCATCCATTGATACAAATATTGATTCAATTCCTTAAAACAGCATTTAGTCCATGTGACACTAAAACTCCTCAGTGAAACCAATCCTAATGTAATTCCATAGACCATCTGACACCAACATTTTCCATTGAACGCAATGCTAATGATATTTTTTTAAGCTGGGTTGCAGCACCTCCAAGCTCCACATCGGGTCCACCCTGACTTTCAGGGCATGTTCAAACCTACAGTCCAATTGCTTTGGTGCAAATCAGGGGATGATTTGTAACTTTGTTGCATTTCCCCGTTTGTTCGATTGTATTCACAATAAACAAAAATCTAAATCAGTTCAGGGGGTGGAAAGGATTTGTTCCAGGATAATTCAACATTCAGCTGCATTTGTGGATAGTCACGTTTACTCTTATCCTTTGGTTCATTTATCAGTCAAAATGTGTGATCAGAATGCCGAGTTTCAAGGTGACATCTTGAAAACAATGTGTTGCTTCACATGCTACGAAGAAGGCACGTTGCCACCAGGCGACTTCAACTAAACTCTAGGGTTCAGAGAAACAAACTAGGTGTGAAAACACCCTCCATGTTAGGGAAACACTGCTACTGATGTAGAGGTAGGCAGGTAGTCCCAGTCATTACAGCACAGAAGAGAGAGAGAGAGAGGATGCTAGATACATGAGGGAAAGGAGATAAATGGATCAGATTCATGAATGAGTCGAAGTGGATAAGTGTAGGTCTTAGTGGCAGTAGGAATGACAACACTGCAACAGCTGCTGCCTGCTATAACTGACATGGATACAACAGGTGCATCCACAAGCCCACCAACAGGAGCCCTGTATCTGCCTCTCACTCTCATGCTAACTTTCCCTCTTACTTTCTTTTTGTCTATCTCTGACTCTCTTTATTTCTCCTGTTTTCTCACTGTATCTCACTCCCATTCTGTATTTATTACTGCTCCTTTTTCCTTCTCTCTCAGTTTCTGTCTTTTACTCCATCTCTGGATTACTTCTTCAGATGGGTGTCACCCCACTCTAGACCTCCTGCCCTGTTCCTCCTTCACCGCTTCACCTTCCTATAATCTATATATATATAATATACAAAGTTTTTTAGTTTAGTTTTAGCTCAAGTTGATAATGATGTCTTTATGCTACATAACAGAAAGGGAACACGACCCTACATGGCGCCAAACAAATAGTATATAGTTAGTTAGTTTAGTTAGGTTACAATCATTTATTTTGTTATATCAAACTTGATGCTCTATATCCTTCTAGACAGTTAACATGACTGATTATGAAGTTTGTAAGAACTATAAGGTCTAAATGTCTAATATAGTCTCATTGAGATTGAGAGAGACATTCAGAAAATTGACAAAGAAAATACACAATACAGTTCAGTCATATGCAGTCCAAACAGTCAGCAACATACAGGGATATACATTATGAAAGGCAATTTCATATTTCAATTTCATAGAAACCATTGCTTTAAAATTAGGGGACAAGAATTCCTAATTCCTAAATCCTAATTTCAAAATCAGAATCCAAAAAAGTGTTTAAAACTAACCAGTGCTGTGATTTGGTTGGATCATGCATTTGAAAGACAGGCACAGGGGCAGCTTCAAAGGTAGGGCCTTATAGATACATATATTGCAAGGCATTTCCCTATTCATTGTTAAAGACAACAGCCAACTTTTAGTGTTACAGCCCTCCACACAGACACACACACGCCTGCATATATGTACACTTGCATGAAAGTACACACTTGAACATGGAATTCCAACAAAAATGAATGCAAGAATAATGTGTGTGTGGGTGTGTGTGTGCTGACTGTTGAATATGGGCCAGGCTGGGCTGCAGTGCAGAGCTGCTGACACAGCACGCACACACACAGACACACAAGTCTGACCTGTAATGGTCTGGTCACCACAGCAACCGTGATGATGTCAATGGGGTACTCAGCCAAAGCTCGATTTCTCTCTCTCTCTCTCTCTCTCTCCCTCCCTCTCTTTTCCCGCATGCCAGTAGAGATCAGGAAAGCTTTATGGGATTGGTATGAAATAAAAGTATACTATTTGGTACTCTACTTATTTTTGGAAGCAGTCTCAATTTTCTGACGTCAACAGGCTTTAGAAATCCGAGACTCTTACCATGAGAGCTCAAGTCTTCAATTAAGCATGATTCTGATTCTGTTGAGGAAAGCAGATCGCAGATGGTCAATTGATACACCACATACTGGAATTAACACCCATACAACACTAAGTATGAACATGAAGAGTGATATTTCCGTCCATGACACCATCCCTTTGCATTGTATGAGAGGTCCCATTGTCCATGTGTGTTAGTATATTCTGTGTAACTCAATATGTCTGTATTATATCTGCTGGTCTTGTGTGCGTGAGTGTGTATGCCCTTGTCTGTGTGTGTGAAACCCACGTCTTTCTCCAGCTGCATTGTTACGTGGCTAGCATGACTGATGCTGTATAGGCTGCCCCATATGTGTGTGTGTGTGTGTGTGTGTGTGCTTGTCCTGAATTGCAAAATACACTCCTCTAAATACAATAGACTGTATTGCCTGTGATACACATACCTTATTTCACTCTTGGATTTATGATAGATTTTCATGATTAGACAGACATGCCTCGGCCACATAACAGCTAACTATGTCTTAAATACTTGAAACAAAACAAAAGAAGCACTCAACTTTTCTTGCAAGCAATATTCCTATTTTTGCGTTATTCAAAGGTTTAATTTAGTTCATACGACAATTTTCAAGACACGTTAAAAACTTGCATCTTCAAAAGCATCAAGGATCACAGAAAAGTTCAAACGAAGCCCACCTGAAGAGTGTGTGTGGTAAGGAGTGTAAAATAGAGTGTTTAGTGCTAACAGGAGAGGAGGATGTGCTTTGCTGTGTGCTAAAGTGATTTTTAGGATCTTGTGTTGCTATGGATACCTGTTTCTGGTCTGCGTTCTAGGGCTGCAACACACACACACACACACACATCTTTTTATTGAAGTTAGAAAGGTATTTTGAATTCTCTATTATAGATTTCCTTTATGTGTCTACATTGTAACATATTACAGGCAGAGCAAATTAGTTTATAATGTCAAGCAGTTCAACATGTCACAGAAGTTAGACATGTTTCTTCTTCCATTTCTGTGAAAAATGTCAAAGCCCAGTCATGATGTTCATTTCATTCACCAGCCTCTTTCTGACAAATAGCAGTTTTTGAAGAGAGCCATCACTTTCGCTGGTGTTGATTTTGTGATACTTTTGTGATTCTTGCTGTTTTGTGATACATTGTGAATCAATCTTTTTGTATTTTATTGTAATATTTAAATTGTTTTTTCTTCACCACTCCGAGTGTTGATTGCCATTTCAGAGTGACATCACTGTTGCTTCAAATTATTTGTATTATTGTCATATTTATGATAGATTTACAGGTCTAGATCATATAGAAAGTTTCTGATTTTGATTTTACTGCACTGTCATGTTCCTGGACTGTAAATGACCTTGGGACATTCCAGCTCTGATTCAGAGTTTTGTTGCATTTCAGAATGGCTTCACTCCGCTGTACATGGCAGCACAGGAGAATCACATGGACGTGGTGCAGTTCCTACTGGACAACGGCTCCAGTCAGAGCATCGCTACTGAGGTAGATACACACACACACACGCAAGTGCATATGGTGTGTATACTGTTTGTACTCACATGTGTTTGCACATACACTCACACATGCATATAATAGCTTCTAATAGCTACCCTTCACCCTTCACAGCCCTTCATCAGCAGTTGTGTCATTTAGCCTCTTCCTAATTACATTGCGGTGTTGTGACCCAATAGATTCCTTGTTGCACACGGTAAATAGATATTTGCCCTCAGTGGCTAATTTTGTCAATGAAAGGTGAATAACATATCAAGTTACCATTTATTATACTGACTAATGATACACTTGGTTATTGGGGGGGTGCTTTGGCTAAAAAAATAAAACTGAGGTAATTCTTTACATAGATTCGACTGTTGAGAGAGAGACACACAGAAACAGACAAAGAGGAGGAAAAACTGAGAGGAATGAGAGGACAGAAATAGCTGAGAGAATAGATGAGAGGGAGAGAGTGATAAAGGTAGGGAGGGAGAACAGGCTGATGATGTAGCTACTCAAAGTGACCTTGGGTGTTTCTAACTTCCTTGAGTGGGAGGAGCCAGTGACCTCACAGGAGTCTGACATCTGTGGTATGACCAACCGTTATGCAGTGACTATGTTAGAATAATCCATTATCGACAGGAGTACGGGCAAACTGCCAATTGCCACCACTGCAACACTGTGTGACAAAAACATCCTATTTTAACCAAATCTCTCCATCACAAGTATAAGGCCAATGCTAACAATAATAACAACAGCTATAGTGCTACAGCCTGCACCGCTGTAGATACAAAACCAAAACAGGGGCAGGTATGGAATCTAAACGACAGTTACCCTCAGCTGCTACAAAATATGAACTCTGTGATATCTAATAGGGTCCCATGGTAGTCTAGTGATAAGAGACACCAACCCACAAAAGTCACATGTTTGATCACGTGTCCATCAACAACCTCATGTACTGACCAAAGTGACTTAAACAAGCCACTGAATCTTTGCCTGCTCACTGTACAGTAAGACCGTAATTCACTCACTGGCACGCCGCCATCTTGGAACGAGCCAGCTAAGCCAGGCTTGACTCTTGCCCTCTGATTGGCAGAGCTGACTATACAGGCGTGACGCTAGTGTTACATTACTTCTGATTGGCTGACTACTGGCTCTTGGGACTCACCTACCCAAAATGCCACTGTAGCAGGAGCAAGTTACACTACTGTGGCTGTGAGAGCATGGAAGTATCGATGAAAACTGTGTGGTATAGTAGGTTCTGCAGGACTCTGACCTTGAGACACAAACATAACTCCATACCAGCTGTTCCTCCTCCTCACTTCTCAACTCAGTCCCCCCTATCACCCCTTTCCTTTCTCCATCCCCCCTCTGCCATTCGTCCTTTTGTCTGTCCCTCCCTCCCCTCCTCCTCCTTCTTCTTCCCTTCCTCCACGTATCCTACAGCAGGAGATGGAGTGAATTATTCATACAGGGAAATATAAATCCATGTTTGAAGCAACTCCCAGTTTTTAATAATTCATACTTAACCTCTTCAGCAAAGCCTCCTTGGCAGAAACACACAAGTCTCTATCATGAGGAGAATAGATCAGAAGGTCTATTTTCTGCCTGTAGTTCTGTCTTTCTGGTGTGATTTTTCTGTTTTAACAGACATTTTTGACCATGAAATAATGTACACATTTTGATCATAGAAGTACCACAGTGACAGATGAGTGACCCCCCCCCAACCTTGTGTCTATTCCTCATTAGTATCCAGATTTGGAAGCAGGAATACAGCACAGGCTTTGGTGGCTGTTGGATGAGATATGATTTTTGTTTTATGTCATATGGAGTAGTCTCATTACTATGAAGGTGGTTTGTCGAACAAATCTAGCTTCCTGCCCTCTATTGTTAAAATTTGTCTCATTTTGATGTATTAATATTGCTATTGTTTTTAGAAGATATAGATCAAAACTTTTTTTTCCACCTTTTTCTTTGCTGTTGCTTATCTGTTCCTCTCTATTTTTAGGAGATTAGGCTGACTGGGTGTCTTTTCCTGAATCCATAATCAGACAGAAAACAGAGGGTAGAGCTTTGGGATGGTTTCAAACTTTTTTTTTTTTTTGAATTTCTGAAAATGCTGATGTGCTAAGACGGGTGTGTTTGTATGTGTGTAGATGTGATCGCCTGTACAAGTTTGTGTACGTGTTTGCGGCCCACGCGGTCTTTTGGTCTCCGAGGGGAGGTAGTGCTTTGATGTCTGGCCTGGTTTTATCCAGACACTCAGTCGGCGTCCTCTGTAAACACACACTTGCATATACACGTAGTTGCACACAAATACACACATCCTTGTGTTGTTACACTTGAGAATTCCTCCCATTTCTTTGATGATTCATACATACTGCTGCTACTAGCCACTGCTGTGTCTTATTTACTATACTGTGCATGTGTCCGTATGTGGTTTCCTGTGACTTGCCTCCTACAGTAGTTGCAGCGTGACACCATAAAGCATTAGAAAATCGAACAAGAGCAGATTTATTCCACAAACAGCTAAATAATGGAGCAGCAGGGGGGCCTAGTGGTTAGAGAGACCATCCTGTAACAGAAAGGTCATAGTCATTGGGGCCATCACCAGCCAAGTTTCCTGTAGATGTGTCCTTCATCAAGACACTGAACTCCTACTTGCTCACTCAATTGTAAGATTTGCTAAATGTCTAAAATGCAAAATGGTTATTAGAATGACCTGTGCTTGTTGTTGGTGTGATAGTGACAGTGATTAAACAGAATATAAAAATATCAGTGATATATAAAAATCAGAGGCTATGTGGCATGGGTATACACCGATGGCTTAGACAGACACACACAGCAGTGGTATGGTGCACAAAGCGCTTTTCAGGGTGCTTTATTAACAATGTGCAAAGTGGAAACCTGGGTGGCTGTGAGGAGTGCAGCGGTCACAGGGGTGGTGTTTGGCATGTAAAGTGTGACTGGACCTCAGGGGAGAGGCGGAGGTGGTCAGGGGGTGTCTGGCAGCCTTGTCTACTCACCCTCTGTCATGTCTGAGGGAATAAATATGTTGCACCAGGGAGATGCGAGTACTCTTCTTGTTAGCTCACTAAACTCTAGACTCAGCAGCCCTTTTGAGGCTGCCTGGGAGCGAGGTGAGTGGGGACAGCTGCTGGGGCTCATCAGGAGGAGATTGGCGGCAGCTGTGGCTCCTTGGTTGAGAGGTGCCCTGTGGAATGGCCCCGCCTTCACAGGCTATTTAGATGGTCTTCTGATAGTCACAAACTATAACTATTAAACTAGCAAGATTAGTTTAATGTGTTTGACTTCTTACAAGTGGTGTGTGTGCTTGTGTGTGTGAGAGAGAGAGACATTGCAGTAGTCTATAATCCAGCAATAATATTCTGGTAAATTAGATTTAATTTATATCTTACTTACTGCTTAAATTCAACTTGTAGTCAGACGTACTGGAGATATGTGTATCTGTTGACTACATGTAGTACTTAATATACAACCAAGTCCCAGTAAATTAGGCTATTGGTAATGTAAGACACCTGAAAGGGGGAAAAAACATTTTGAAAAGATGAATTAATATTAAAAATACTAACAAAATAAACCATTACATAACAGTGGAGTGACTTGTACATTAAGAGGGGGAAATTACAGTAACGTTAGCTGCTAATTGTTTTTTAGCTAGCTAGAAGTACTTAAGTAATTAGCTTGCTAATAGCTAGCTAAGTACAGAGCTTGTTAGTTTACCAGACAAAGTTAGCTAATTGCATTCTAAATAAATCACAAGCAAATTTCAATCTGAATGGTCTTCCTGACATAATAAAAATATATTTTAGAAACGCTAGCTCGATTTCTTGTTTGTCTGTGTAGCTGTTGGTACCAGCTAGCAAGTTGGTTGTTACCAGCAGGTACCCGGTGAGTACCCAGATGGCCCATGTGCATTTACAGGACAACCGTCCCTCTACCACTTCCAGTAATACCAGTAAAGCAAGTGATATTCTTTTTTATTTTCTTGTCTTTAGGATGGTTTTACTCCTCTGGCAGTGGCGTTACAGCAGGGCCATGACCAAGTTGTCTCCCTCCTATTGGAAAACGACACCAAGGGGAAGGTGCGCCTCCCAGCACTCCACATCGCTGCACGGAAAGACGACACCAAGGCCGCCGCCCTCCTCCTTCAGAATGACCACAACGCTGACGTGGAGTCCAAGGTACCGTACGTCACCTGAACTCACTTCCTGTAAGGCAGGCAGGACTTCAGTACCCATCATCCCCTGCAGTGTTTTTGTTTAGCTTCTTTTGTTGTAGTGGACATGTTGTGCTGTTTTTGTTGTGAACTCGATGGTGCTTTTTGGTGGTATATATTCACAAAGCATTAAAGTACCAGAGTATGTGTTTTTGTGGGGACAAAAAGTGTTTACTGTGAATATTTGACAAAAATAGTGGTTTTCGTAGGTAAAAGGTACTTCCTTATTGCTGCTTAGGGGAAGCTGCAATTTTTCATATCATTCGTAGTTACAAGATAATGCAGATAAATGTACCACACATTCTGACTTTGTATAGAAGGAACAACAGCTTTACATACTGTAAGGGAGAGTTGCACCATCCAGTTGCGTGTACCTCTGTCTGGTGGCATTGGTGGCTGTTTCTTTAAATTGGTCTCTGGCCACCTACCCACATACCCATCCTACAGCTTGGTGCAACCATAGTGGTGTTGGTGTTGTTGTCATTGTTGTTGTTGTTGTTGTGGTGCACTAACCACCCCATTGTCTCCTCCTCCTCCTCCTCCTCCCCCCTCTATTCTTTCCTCTCTCTTACCCTGCTGCTCCCCCTTCCCCCTTTCCCTTCTAGATGATGGTGAATAGAACAACAGAGGTATACCTCCACTCTTCTCTTCTCTTCTCTTCTCTTCTCCTATATTTTTATCCTCTCTTTTTCTCTCTTCTCTTCTTTTATCCTCTCCTCCCATCACTCATGGCCACCATAGTTCTCTCAAGTGTTGTCGTCATTTTGGGGTTTTCAGATTCCGTCCAGATTCCAGATTTTTTTCTGCCTATGGCACAAATGAATGGGATTTTTGGATTTTAAAATGGGTGAAATAATGAAAGTACATATGACATATGACACATTTTAAGATAAGAGAAATGTGTAAGATATTACACATTTTAACTTATTACTGAATTTAAAAAACAACCATAGTGCAAATAGGACAGTCAATATTAGCACTGGAAGTAGTTAAAGGCAATAATTTTACACCCATATTCATTTTTACATCACACTGAATGGGGGCGGGATCTGGAATCCCAAAATGATGTCACGCTTGAGAGGACAATTACAAGCCAAAGGCTTCTAGCTGCTAGCATAAATGCTAAATACTAGCACAGATCCTTTTGCTGTCTTGAATAATGCCTCACCTACAATATGTCCCTGCTCTTTAATTCCATGTTGCTTTTTGGCTGTGCTTTGTGTGTATCCAATGAGTTGCTACTTTTGGCATGACATGATTGAAATAACAAACAAAACAATTTCATGGAAAAGTTGAATTAAGAACACCTCATACTTTTGAATACCATTCAAATGTTTGAAACAGTTTTCAAATATATTTTTTACCACAGTTTTACTTGTGAGGGGAATATAGTCGAACTAGGTAAAATATTATTTGAAATCCTTTCACATACTTACTGCATATTTACTCTTTGCTTTGTTTGAAGAAGGCAATGGAATGGCTACCATAGCAAAAAGGCCAATTCATATCCCAGGAAGACTCAGTGATTGAAATAATTGAAATTGAAATTTGATTTAAAAACTATTTGACTGAGATGTGATTGCTGCATGAAAAATGAAGTGCTGCAGTACTTCCCTGCTGCCATAAGCCTTCAGAAGCTAGGTAGGTAGGTAGGTGTTGAGTCATTATCGACACCCACAACTGTAAAACACATACGTAATAGCTTGTTTATACTAATTTAGTGAGAAACTAGATTGAGTAAATTGTTGAAAAGCCCCACTCTTCATGTGTTTTCGTTGTTCTGGCTCTTGTGTCAGTACGGTAATTTCCTTTTTTTAAATTTCAGCACAACATGCAGCATTCCACCTAACCTGCTGCCCAATGCTGGATCTATCAGTAGATCTATTGATCGATCTCAGTTGTAACTTTCTGGCCAAGTTGCAATGTGAAACCTGTAATTTATTCTCATCTCAAAATGTCTGAACTTAACCATCACCTTAACCCAGCAGGCATGTATGAAATAAATGTTTATGCTCACAAATCAAGACTGAACTGACCAAGATCAGTGGAATAACATGGATTCTGTATTCTGAATTCTGAATTCTTTTTCTATTCTGAATACTTTTTCAGAAGTCATTTATTCTAATGACAGGTGTCTTGTCACCTACACAAGATACCAGTCATGGTAACTGCTATGTTTTAGAGTGGTCGCTCCAGGTTAGGCTATTGAACTGCTGATTTCCTCAAAACTTGACTAACAAACCTCTTCATCTTCAGAATGTCACGTAAGAGCTAGATTCCCTTGAACTTAAATATAGACCCACTTTGACCTGCATGTCTGCCTTAAAAATAACACTCCTGTCAGATGAAAACCTTTGCTGCCTACCAAAGAGTGAACTTTTCAGGAATGAAGAGAAAACGCTGTTATATGGACACACATGTAGGCTCTGAATGGCTTGTGTGGGTCCCAGGGTCATGACACATATTCAGTCTAAAAGGAATAGTGCAGTACACCACATATGAACAACAATAATCCCCTAAATTGGAGTTGCATGGTTTTCATTTAACAGGAGCGATTATGCTTGTTTGCTTATCTGTATGTATTATGTTTGTGCACGCTCCAGATGCAGACACATCTAGTCTTGATTTATTTGGCCTAATGCTTAAACAGATAAAGACGTAGACATATCCACAGAGGATAAATCAGGTATATGTCGTCAAGGTTTTAAAATGCATTTGACTGCTGTGTAGCCCTGGTCTGCCATGTTCTGTTGGCCTGCTTTCAGCAGAGTGCACTGCTTGTCCTTGTTGCACCCACTACTTAATATCTCATCATACTATGGACATGGCCCATTGTGAGATAGGGATGTGACGGTCAGGCGAAGGCAATTTTATGATTCAGATTTTTGATTTTCTGATTTCTCTTTGTCTCTATATCTGTCTTCTTTCCACTCTTTAACTATGTATCTTTCTCTCTCTTTCTCTCTCCTCTCTATGTTTTTCTGTCTGTCTCTCTCTCTTCCAGAGTGGTTTCACTCCCCTCCATATCGCGGCCCATTATGGCAATATCAACGTAGCAACACTCCTGCTTAACAGAGGAGCGGCTGTGGACTTCAAGGCAAGGGTAGGTATCTCACCACAAAGCATTGTTTCTGTTAGTTGCTTTGACAAACACACACACACACACACAGACACACACACACACGCATACACATTCACACACACACACACACACAGCATTTGAACCGGGTGTTGCAGTCACTCACTCAAGACTTTGAATTGGTGGGCAGGATTGTATGAAGGAATGTGTCTGTGTGTGTGTGTGCGTGTGCGTGTGCGTGTACAGGGATGTAATACCGAGATATTCTACACCTGCCCCAGTCACTCCTCTGGAAAGGAAACACACACACAGTCTCTGCGCTATATGATCCTATAGATTGTGCACTTGTACCATGGATTGAGCTCACGCTTGCCTTGAAGTCATGAACAAATGCTAAGAAAATCCTCCATTTGAGCCTCAGTCAGGACCTTTAGCAATGGTCACCCTTTTTTTTCGAAAGAGTTAGCAGCAGTAGTATTCAATAATTTAGTCTCCCTGCAGTCTTGAAACTCACTTCACCGAATAGGCCTTTAACCACTGCAGTAGAAGACAGAATAGAGTAACAATTGCTTTTAACAGTTGCTTTATCGCTTTATGACTTTGTCTTGGTGGTCTTGTTGCAGAGACATATTGACAACTAACTCACAGAACTAACAGAAACACAGTACATGCTGACATAAGAGGGAAAATAGGACCTCATACACAGTGTATGAGGTCCTGCATAGTGACCTACTGAAAGTGCCCCACTTAGCTCTACAAAAGCCCTTCCGGATGAACACACCCTCCACAATTGTGTCAATACATAGAGATAGGCATCAGGCTGTCCTCATTGGAAAGACAAAGGGAAAACCAAGAAAGCTGTTTAAACTAGTGCAGTGCAGCTTGTATGATTAGTGGCCTCTAGAGGGGGATGCTGAGCCATTGAGAAAGAAATGTATTGATATGTTGAAATACTGGCACATCGCTTATCCAAAAGATGGACCATGGCTGGACAGGCCCTGTGAAATGTTCTGTGCAGCTTCATTTGCTGTAATGCTTTTAGTTTCATGTTATCAAACTCTATAGGTGTACCCCGTTCTGTGTGTGATGGATATTTATGTGTTTTTTTTTCCTTCTCAGAATGACATCACACCATTGCACGTAGCATCCAAACGAGGGAACAGCAATATGGTGCGACTACTGCTGGAGAGAGGGGCCAAAATAGACGCACGGACCAAGGTATACACACACACACATTTTAAATGTGTTACTTGAATTAAATTATAATTAACATGATATTTAGATGTTAAAGAGGGTTAACATATTACTAAAGAAGTATCCAAGACCTAGTTTAACTTCTACTGCATTAACAGTGGCAATTACAATGACACACACACACGTGTTGGGGTCTAAATAATGAAGGAGTTTTGGACTGTTTATGGAGCAAAATTACAGTTTTCCAATACACCAAGTACATCCATTTATTTAGCCTTTCTGTAGGCCACCCAGTTTGCTGCAGTTGTGATTTATGTTTGGTCCGTCTGTCCAGGATGGTCTGACTCCCCTCCACTGTGGAGCCAGGAGTGGCCATGAGCAGGTAGTGGAGATGCTGCTGGACCGAGGAGCTCCCATACTGTCAAAGACCAAGGTACACCTCCACCCTGAGTGTTTTCCATGTGGGTCTTTCTCCCGTCCACTCTCCTCTCTCTCTCTCACTCACTCTCTGCACTCATTGAACTCTCTTTCTCCATTACTTTCTCTCTCTCTCTCTCTCTCTCTCTCTCTCTCTCTCTCTCTCTTCTCCACCTCCCCTTCATCATATCTCTTAACTCTAACCCTCTAACACACACATACTCCTTTCTCTAGCTCTTCCTTACAGTTGGTCTGTCTCATGGCTACACAGTGCTGACACTGTGTGACCATGTTTATTCCTGTTTCTATTTTCATTTATCCGCCCCTTTATTGTCTAATTGTTAGTTTGTTTGTGTTTTATATATAGATGTGTGATTTGGCTGTTGCATGGATCAAACCTGTGACCTTTGATTTACGATACTCCCTCTCCCTCACTCCTTACAGAACGGTCTGTCTCCCCTGCACATGGCGACGCAGGGCGACCATCTTAACTGTGTCCAGCTCCTGCTGCACCACGAGGTGCCTGTAGACGATGTGACCAACGACTACCTGACGGCACTGCACGTGGCCGCCCACTGTGGACACTACAAGGTGGCAAAGGTCATTGTGGACAAGAAGGCCAACCCCAACGCCAAGGCACTGGTGAGGAAGGAACAGGGTTGGGAGGAGTAAAGTAGAGAGAAAGAATGAGTGAGAGCGATAGCCAGCCCTAACACCAATGTAGCGGTGAGTGAGGGAGACACGTGGGTTGGAAACAGGGAAAGACAGTTGCTCTTCCTGGTGCTGCAGTGAGAGACTCATTCATTGGGTTTCTCTTGTGAGGAAAAGTGTGAAAGGGAATGGGAGAGAGGGAAAGCAAGGGGGGAGGTTTCCTCTGCATCCAGTTCAAGGTGACCAAGATCAATATAGGCAAGAGGGCTTTCAATCCAACAATCAATTACTTGACCTGAAGGAGAGAAGGTGACAAAGCACAAGATAGAGGGAATGAAAAAGGCAAAGAACATGAGAAAGAGAGAGGGCTGAGGTGGCAGAGGCAGAGGGAGGCTAACCAACCCAACATCAAAGCATCAAAGAGGGAAAGAGATACTGAGGTAGAGTTGCCTTTTCCCAAAGTGAAAAACATCCGACGGAGCTAAAACATCTGACGGGTCTAAAACGTCCGACGGAGCTAAAACGTCCGACGGAGCTAAAACATCCGACGGGTTCAAAACGTCCGACGGGTTCAAAACGTCCGACGGAGCTAAAACATCCGACGGATTCAAAACATCCGACGGAGCTAAAACATCCGACGGGTTCTAAAACGTCCGACGGGTTCAAAACGTCCGACGGGTTCAAAACGTCCGACGGGCTAAAACATCCGACGGATTCAAAACATCCGACGGAGCTAAAACATCCGACGGGTCTAAAACATCCGACGGAGCTAAAACGTCCGACGGGTTCAAAACGTCCGACGGGTTCAAAACGTCCGACGGAGCTAAAACATCCGCCAAACAATCCGCCATGGCTTGGATCTCCACC
>CABFOQ010046405.1:0-15147 GCA_900660455.1 Gephyroberyx darwinii | reverse complement strand
TGACAGAGGGTGTTGGCCAGGCCCTCGGCCAAGCATCAAACATCTTCATCAATATCTAATGAATGCACTGAATTGGCAACGCACGCTGACTCAATGTTTTAGCTCCAATCACAACCCAAGAAGCTACTGAACACATTTTTCACATAATAAAAAGTGGAAGTACTGCTGGAATTACTCAACACACTGACTTTTGGGGAAATAAGGCCTTTTATCAGGATTAGCATGCACTCCATGTAATAAACACAGAGGTACTAGAAAACTGTAAATGTGAAATATCACATCTGTAGTACAGAAGCAGAAATCAAACTGAAATATTGCTTTAAAAGAAAAACATGAAGATTGTTTGATGGCGGTCTGCGTTCCCTCAATAGATTTTTTTTTTTTTAACTGCAGGCCGAGTGCCTTGGTATCCTTTTGAATTTCAGTTTCATCCCCAACTATCAAAGAGCACCGATTTAGCAGAATACTGAGAGCAGCTCTTGAATAATATGTGGTTCCAGATATGAACTGTGACACTCCGTATTGACACGTTGAATGCCCCCCCCCCATTCAGACCAATGTTGTTATTAGCCTACCACTTAACTGCTTGACTCAAAACTAAAAATGCTCTCAGTATACATGCTTTTTTTTCTCTCCACATTATGAATGTGTTATTTCTAAAGCGACTCTGAACAATTGAGACTTGACAGTTGCTACTTGGACCTTGATGGTGATTCGATGTCACCAAATAATGTGTTAACCCATCCCAATATTATAAAATATCCCTCTAAATGAGGTGAAAACATAATAAAAGGTACATGTAATACATTGTCGGATCATGTAATAAGAGCTGTAACATATTTTGACCTGATGATGTCATAATAGTGTTAATACGACGATAATAATGTTATGACTTGGAAGAAAAAGAAGGCTGTAACAAGTAATGGGCAATGCACAGCAATTACTGTAAAATAAGCCCTGACTGGCTGAATCGAGACCCTAACCTGAGCCAATTTTATTACAAGCTAAATCAAGCTTACAAGCTTCCGCCACAAAGCCTGTCGGCCAAGCAACCAAGGAAATGTCTTTTTCGGCACAGGGTCACGAGTTCATTTGATTAGACATCACCAAAGTGGACCAGACTTCTTCACTGTGGAGTGATAGAAGACGGTGATTCAGAAATAACAGTCCTCAGAAGGTGTTTATTAGACAATCAATATCAAGATCCAACATATTCTGTGTAATAACTCAAGTTATTGCATTATTAGTCAATATTATTATTACATCATCAGATGGATATAGGGTACAGCCATTATGAAGTCATAATTGCCAATTAATGGAATAATGTGATATTACATGATCTGTATTAACAGATCATGTAATGTATGTATTAATTTTAGACCCATTTAGAGTCACATTTTTATGACATTTATTGCGCTTGACAGTTATTACATTATCTGGTAGTTATTACATTGCATACCAGTTGCTGCAGGCATTAAGACATAAGGACACATGGTCGAAGTCTAACAAGTGACCAAAGAACTCAGAACGATTCATTGTTATATTCCAACTATATACAGTTACTTTTGTAATCCTGATCCTGATCTTGGATGTGTTTTTGTATTGTATATGTGTGGTAGGTGGTCGGCACCGTGAAGTATTAATTCACTTCCTGACGTGTTATTTCATGACCCTTCTCAATATTATCTTGCTAACGATAAGCAGCCCCGCAGCTCGAAATGATGAGTTTTGCAAGTATATGGGCCATACTGGTTGTACCGTCGCTCCTTACCGCGCATTTTGTTTATCATCCATTACCACCACCCTATGCATCATGCTTAATTGGACTGCTTAACTTCACTTGAGGAGCACGGGAGGTTTTCAATGGGCGCGGTTATGGTTTTAAGGGCATTTTGAGTCGACAGAGGCGGGTAATACTCTCATCTGCATGATGGAAGGTGTTATCTGGGGCACAACATCAGTCTGGATGCCATAGTGGGTTATAAGGAGCACCATATACCATAAATAAAATATACGCTACAGATAATAGATTATAGTTATTACCTTTTTTATGGGTCCAGATGAGAGTTTTAGGATGCTTTGTAACTCAAATATTGAACACATCACATTACATTACAGTCATTTAGCAGACACTTTTATCCAAAGCGACGTACAATAAGTGCATTCAACATAGGTCGGTAAGAGAACTACTAGTGTAGAACACAAAATGTAGGACACAAAAACTACTAGAACACAAAATGTATGGTGTCCCTTTGCAGAAGAATTCAAGCTCTGTAGACAAAGAAGAATGGGAGAAAATCCAAAAGGTGCTTCTGATAAATAATTTAAAAAAAAGCATTACCAGATGTTGATGGTTACTCTACCTGAATGAAACAATTTGACAGTTTGCATAGACGTTTGATATCTCAAACCCAACCTTACCTGTCCCTGCAACGTCCAGGATGTCGTGAAAGCGTCCAGGTGTGCTCAGTATCCCTGTTCACAGAACCAAAAAATGATCCACTCTCCAGGATAATACCGCAGATGTTTTCTCACCCCTCTACCAGCTGTGACCGGCAAACAGTGGCCTCTCCCTGTGTACTGATTTTCAGCATTCTTTGAGTTTGTTTGATTCATGCTTTGCTTCGACATGCTATGTTGCTGTTGTTGATGTCTAATGATCCCCCAGGGGTGACCTTTAAAACCAGTTAGAATAACTGTCTCTTCTGTTTTTTATTTCGACCTCCCTCCCGCCTTATGCCAGGCTGTAAATAAGCAATGCGCTGCCTAATTAACTGACCTGTCTTGTTAATTGAATGTTAAATGGATAGCGCAAATAAATAAGTAATCGAAAAAGTTAATAATTAACAGCTGAACCGGTGCCTGTGTTTGCTATTACTTTTAGTTAGCGATCACTACACCGTCTTCACCGCCTATAACGAATGAAATAACGCTAACGAGCAACGCTGCTTCAACACGATACACACATGCACGGATTGCACCTTTAACAGAACTAACAGGTGGACTCGATTCTGTGTCCTACTCTTAATAGGGATGTTGCGGAGAGCAAACCCACCTAAGCCTTTTTGATTTGCAGAGTTTCCCCACCCTTTTTTCAGCCTGACTTAAATGTTTATCAATACATTCATATTAGACAGGAGATGAAGTTCATTCAGGGGATGCAGATCCACAAATGTTTTTTTCTTCAGATGCATGTTTTTGCAGGCTACCAAGAAGTCCAGTCAAAACAATTTTTTTTTAGGACTATTCAGCAGTATTTAAGATATGATACGTTTTAAGTAAAATAAGAAAGAAAATCTACTAGAAACAATAAAAATAGAATACAAACAATTGTGGTGTTTTATAACCATATACAGCTAAGTTAAGTAGACTGCATGTGTGGGAAATATGGGGAAGGAGGATTACTTAGTATTGAGTGCTTCTATGGATTATGAAATATGAATACAAGTGCTATACATCTAAATATAAGTTTGTTCCATATTGTGAAAAGTATCAATTAGAAAACATGGGGAACTGGAGGAAGCTGTTTTCTTGTAAAGGAGGTCCAAAATGTGGCTTTTTGTGTTGCATTATGTACAAATGTCTCATGAATCATTTTGGGTTGCTCATTTGAGTCTCCCCCTTGGCCCACCCCTGGGACCCGACCCAGTCTTTGAAACACATAGTGGGGGTTTGTCGCTGCATGCTACTGTCCCACGATGCAACAACAACAACAACAACAACAACCCACCATCTCCACTGTACCAAAAAGTTCATTTGCCTGCCTGTAAGACATTGACAAATACAGACACACACACACACACACATACACACACACAAACTGACCTAAAGGAGGGAACATGAAAGAAGAGGCGAGCTCAAAGAGCCCCTCGCTTCTCATTTACTCACTCCTTCTCATCTCTCTGTCTCTCTGCTGTATTTGCTTCTCTGCAAAACGTCTCGCCGGTCCCTCTCGTTCTCGCCTCCTCTCTTCTCTCGTTAGCTTTGTTTTCGCTCTCGTTTCCTCCTACTGCTCCTTCCTTGCTTCCTTCCTTCCATCCTCCATGTCTCCTTGCTTATTTATCCTCCTCTCTCCTCCCCATACGTCCTCTCCCTTCCCTCTTTCTTCTCCCATTTCTCCTCCCTCGCACACACTCCCACAAACTCCCTCGCTCCCGTCTCCTCCTCGCCACACTTTCTTCTCCTCCTCTAAAGGCTGTGGTCCTGGTTAATAATTGATTCTGGCTGTCACAGTGTGCTGACAAAGACAACAGCAGGGCCATTAAAAGTTCTTTCTTCCTGTTTTTTTTCTCCCCTCACTCTCTCTCTCTCTCTCTCTGTTTTCTCACCTCCTTCTGCTCGATCAAAACAGGCGAAGTCTCTCTCTCTCACTCATCTTCACTCATTTCGGTCTCAGTTTGGTGACACTTGTGTGCGTTGTGCTGCATTACAAGCAGTCTATGAGCCAATCAGAAGCATCGATAAACACAAAGGTCAGAAATGTACGTTCACTTTAATATCACGTCTATCATGTCATATCATTGAAGTGCATTTTGACAGAGTTGGTCTTCGTCGTGTGCAAGAATGCTGTGCGGACCTTTGATTTTTGCTTGATCATGCACTCATAATGTGCCTATAATGCACTATGATGCCTTATAATGCCTTTCAAACACAAGTTCTATCTTCTATCTAAACGTTACCTTCAATTCAGTTCCATCTGCTTTATTGGCGTGAATGCTGGATGAACAGCAGGGTAGGAAATTGGCATTTTGGGTTCTTTTATTGAACTATGAATGCATTTGCATTGCATGATGGCAATTTAACACTCAACTTTTACGATACCGATTGCTTTATCATTGTCGAAACTGATTTGTGTGGAGTCGGTATTTTCGGCTGGCTCTGTGCTGGCGACATTTTCTGCCGTTTCAGGTACTCGGTTGTTTTCTGATCAAAAACTGCAGAATGCACTGGACTGAATGGCCTAGTCAGGTGGCCCCTCAGGGTGCAGTGGCCCTTCAGGGTACAGTAGTCACACTCGCCTGTCACTATTCGACACCTTAACAAAAGATATGTGAACGGGGTGAAATGCAGCGTGTGATTACTCCAAGTTTCAAGGGCATTTTTGCTCCGAGAACCGATTCATTTCAGATCTTGATGGACAGTATTAATAATTTCGTCAAAAAATTCAGTTGAATACAAATAACTACGATAATGTACTCATCCTGAATCCCTCGGCCTCCATCAGGAATGGGATTTTTCAGGGATTTTCAGGATTTTTGCAAAAATAACTGATTTATTTCCAAGGGGAGCTTCCTGTTCCTGTCATATCCCTACTAATGTCCTCCTCGCTCCAGCATCTCTCTCCTTTCTTTGTTAAGTTTACACTCTCTTCCTTTTCTTCCTCCTCTTCCTCCCTCCTCATTCCCTTTTTATGTTTTTGCCATCCCTCTCCTCCTTGTCTTCACTCCCTCCCTGTTGTTTTCCACATGTCAGAGCAGCATCACACCACTGCTCACGAGCACACACACACACACACACACAGCCGCTGCCCCCCACATCACCACATTTCTCTTTCACCCCTCCTCCAAACACACACACACACACAGTAATACGCAGACAGACACACAGACTGCTGTTCATACACACTCTCCCCCACAGTTCACTCTGGGAGAGGCGTAACAGCACTAATCTGTCACGCTCTGTCTCCCCCATTCATTACCGACACTATAATCCAGCACACCTCCGATGTGATCAGCCTCCAATTAGAAACCCATCAAGGCCAAGGTGCGTTTAATTGCCTTGTCGGAGTCGTACTTCCCAAGCCGCCACCTCGCTCCCTCCCCACCCCTTTGCCTCGTCGCTCTGAGGTGGATTCCTCTGGGGCAGCAGGATGTAATTTCACATCGACAGTGCCACGCCATTGCTGACAATAGTGTTTATCCATCAAGCGTTTGTACTAACAGATTCAACCCCCGACTTCCTGGCAAACGAGGTCATTGATCGACTGAGCGTTGCCCAGCAAAAACATTTGCTAATCGGTATGTCCGTGTCTTTTAGAAGGTGCTACGTGCAGTATTGTTTGTTTTTCAAAATTAAGACCGCATTTCCCATGAACCTCGTTGCCCACTGTCACAAAGAGGATGTCGCTACTTGCCCCGCCCCCCCTTCCTCCTCCCTGGTGTTTGTTTTGAAGAGCAAGAAAAAGGATAAGTAAAAGTAACAGCCCTTGGAATTTACACATTTTTTTGTGTTTTTCTACTTTAATATTATTCAAGCTCAAATAAATATATGCCATTTGGTGGATGCTTTTATTCCTTAAAGTACCTTGAGTGCTTACATATTTAGCACGGGTGGCCCCAGTGAGAATCAAATCTCTAATCTGAGTTGTATTAATGCCACGCTGTCTGCCGTGCTACACAGGGAATGCAACCTCTAACCCCGATGGTGTTGATGCCATGCTCTACTCTGCTTTGCACAAAATTCTGATTATGAATGATAGCAAATCGGCTTTAAGAAAGTGACTCCCCCTGCAACACCGAACCTCCCCCTCTGGCTTCGTCCGTATTCCTCCGAGACTGAATGTGTAGTGTGTAGTAAACTATATATGACAAGATATTAAAAAAAAAAAAATGGGCACCCGTTTTTTACAATATAACTGCTGGTGTGAAAGTAAAGCACATTGTTGATGAGTCATTTTGAGACCTTTGCTTACAAAGTAACGTTGACTGGGCAGGCAGCAACATTTTTCCCTAAATGGATAATATGTGCAGTAGCTTTTTGGAATGAAACCCTGCATGTCCTAAGTGCATTCTGGTTGCAATGGGTGCAAAATCAGGATGGCAATGGTACATTATCAAAGTCACATTATGGAGAGCTGTCCTCAAAAAGCAACTGATCTTCAGCACCGTGTTGATGCAGGAAAGTAGAGACTTTTTAATCTTTGATGAATCAGGATGAGGCTCTGTAAAGCCTATCACTCATCCTTGATCCTAATTCTTCACCAGTCAGTCCAGTTTGGAGCACTGTTAAATAAATTCTCTTCTCAGACAGTGTCTCTTGCATCAAGTATCTTTAATATAAAAGCATGGTCATAGGAAGAGATGCAGACACAGCAAGTGTTATGCAACTTTTATAGGGAGAGCGTGGTGTAACTTCTCAGGATCCAGCTTGGTAACCCCTAAGGACCTAATTGGCTGGAACTCTCACACTTCTGGGGAACTATGACAGTTTCAGACAGACCAGCCAGTTCAAGGATACCCAGCTACCTGAGCACAGTGATAAAGAAAGCATTACGCTTATGCAGTATTTCTTAACAAGGCTATTCAGCATTCAAACACATGGATATACAGTATTACAAAGATAACATAAGTACATAGTAATTTCTTCCACAAGAAGGTTTGTACAAACACTGAGCAGAGATTCTCCAAATTCATCAAACTGGACATTTTCTGTGAATATTTTCAAAGAGACCAATGTTGGAGATATCGTGGCATGTCCTCATTATAAAATAAATATGGTATTTGAGACGTTTAGCACAAGACTCGTCAACTAAAAAGTGTGCTCGGCACCACACACACACACTTACCTGTCCACATTTACCCTTGTTACTAGAGAACCAAGCCAGGTATCCCAGCCTTTCCCATCCCCAGCCCTGCTATGAACTTAAACAGTTCAATAAATACTTGACAACATGAACAAGTCCCTCCCAAAACCAGGAAACCAGGGACCCGAAGCCCTTAATCTGCTTTATCATCAAATGACACTTTTTCTCCTCCGTTTACAACGTACGGGAGTGTGAATTTATGGACTCATAAAAGGTTTGCTTGAGCTTCTACACCCAAAGGAGCTTTAGATCTAGTGGCGCTACCAGTTATGGACCAGAAAATGTGCCCGCAACCCCAGAAAATACCTCCAGTGCAATGTCCGCAAAGTTGCTCTCTTATTCACTGTCACTGGAGTAGCTCTAGAAAGCATCGCTTGATTACATAACAGAGCTTGGTTTCTCTATTTTTTTTTTTTTTTAAAAGGACACGTCCCTTTTGAAGATTTGGCCCTGCGCAGATGGTGCCGAGATATGCGAGTACAAGTTGCAAGTACATAAATACCGACAGACGCGGTGCAAAAGGCAAGCAGGTTAGTGCAAGAAGTCACCGGTGCTTTCTTTTAGTTCTTTCACTGTGCAATCAGCATCAAAGAAGCATACACACACACACACACAGGGATGCACGTACTGTATATGCAGACGAGTGGCCTCACACACAGCCCAAGACTTTATAGTGGCTTCAATCACACCTTATTTCAAACCAGGGAAAACTATAAAGATACAAAGATACAAAGATATTCGGCTTCCATCAGATGACTCTTGTTTCCAGTGGCTTAGCCATCTCTGTTGGCATCACGTCCATAATTTAAAGGGGTATCTTTGTTAAAATTCCCCACTTAATCCTCCCCTCCATCCTTATACTCTGCTCTGCTCTATTCTCAGCGAAGCCACATTTTGCAGGTTATTGTTTAAGATAAGCTCACTTTGAAGCTACCCACTTTACATTGTTGGGGTTTAAAACATGTAATACAGCCTCATAAGGAAAATACCCAGTCAAAAACACAAAAACACTTTAAACCCAAACTAATGCCCGGATGTGGGCTTTGGGGGAGGATGACTGAAGAGCTTTGAAAACCAAACCAAGAGAAAAAAAAATAGTACATCTAAATATGCCTCCTTGTACAGTTCAGAAAGCTGTTGAACTCAAGCGTATACTGTCGTGCCAAACACAGACGAACTGCATCAACAAAGTGGTGGCAAGTCAAAGCTCACTGACGGACACTTAACAGGACAGCCTTGGAAAATGACCACAGAATTGAATCTCTGTAGTGCGGTCTCGACAAAAACTATATAGTGTGAGCTTCACAAAGCCGGGGCATTTAGAAATAGCTTGCATCCAAAACCAGTGCACAGAGACACATAACCTGATGTAAGGAGTACAAAACCTGGAGCACTGAGCAGAAAAAAAACACCTTTTTCAAAGGAAGCCTTCAACACACAATGCTTTGGAAGGCAGGGGAACACCCTGGACAGGTCGCCAGTCCATCACAGGGAGATAACACAATAAGGGTCAATCAAATTCTCAACGTGAGTTCCCTGCGAGAGACAGAGAAAGAGAATGAAAGAGAAAAGGAAGGCAAGCGGTTGGAGGTGGGGTAGAGAGACAGATGAACAAAAGAGACGCGGAGAGGTGAGATTGAAAAAGAGAGAGACGGTTGGAGATAGAGAAAGCAAGTGAGAGGGGCCGAAGGTGAAGGAGATGGTGAAAGTCCATGGATTTGCATCATCTGAAATGTAAATGCTGTTTCATTGTACTTTTTGGCTTGTTTCCCTCATCGCATATCGATTTCCCCCCCCTTTGATCACTCAAACCGCAACGCTGAGTCGGTTGTTTGAAGGCAAAAAAGGTCAATCGTCTCTTTAGACTATTGTTGTTGAGATGAATAGCGGGTTTAGAAATAACAGGGTAATGTTAACTGGGTATATGTCAAAGTACAGGGTAGTGTAGATGTGGTGTTTGGCCTTCTGGAGGTTTTGTGGGCCTTTCTTTCTGCTAACATCTAAGCTTGTTTTTTACATAGGTGGTCTGCCAAAATAGGTTCAAGGGGTAGTTACATCAGATCCTGTGTGTTGGTAAATTTTATAACACAATAATTTAGTCTCTTTTGGTGCCTTTAACAAGGACACCACTCAGTAGCTGTTGTGCATCCCCTTCATTTCCTCCAATCCCCAAACTTTCCCTTCACAAGCAACTTCTCACAACCTGGTTACTGCAGACACAATGGAAGTAAACAACGCTCATGTTGAGTTGGCAACTTCAACATCCACAGGCCACAAGGAACAAAAGGCATTTCACCAAGGACAGCCTCGCACGTCACCTTTACATTATTTAGCTGCTCTTTATAAAGAGAACAAAACAAAGTACAACACGAGGCAATATTTTACCTGAAGCAATCCCACTAGAAATGGCTCTGATATTGAAGCTCCCGAGGGGGAAATATTTCCCAATATTTGCTCAATGTTCAAATTGCTACTGAGCCCCAAAAAAATGCAATGCCAGCCAGTAAACAGAGCAAAATGTATGTCTAGGAAGGAAAAAAGTGAATCATTAGAGCAATAACAAAAAAGTTGCCGCTGCATTCAAGACTCAGTCGTCAACCTGGAAAATATACGCCACTGGTTCATTATGCAAGCTGCCATGCGGATGCCATTTGCCATTCATCTTTTACCATCTCATTTCATCCAAGCTGTTTCATCCAAGTCCCACTCAACAATCAATACATCTAAGCTGCACAAGTAAGAGGCCTTCAAATGTAAAACCTTCTAGCCTTCATTCCAACTGTTTTTCTTCTTCTTTTTTACTGTCTTTTATTTGCCTTCTCTTTTCGTCTTTTCACTTCTGTGATTTTTTGCTCGGTGCTCCACAGTGTGGAAAAGTGGAAAGGAGGAAAATCACACACACACACACAAAGACTCCTTTGACAAGCCGAGGTGACTATGCCTTCTTTACAACAGACTTTGAATTCAGAACAAGAATCACGAGGCATCCATCAGAATTCAACATGACGCTTATGATGCCTGTTGCACCAGGCTGGCTAGAGTGCTGTATTAAATGTATTGGAACAATAGAACTGCCATAAAAAAGGCGTCCTTTATAATGCTTGAAAACAGTGAACTAAAATGAAGCTATATTTTGAGTTACAATGGGTTGAGGAAGCGTCATGTGAAGTTATGGTGAAAGTAATTTATCATTACATCCTTGAGTATGAATGTGAGTGTCAGTGTACGTGCTTCCATTCCCAGTACATTACAGTAGCATGGATAGCCCCAGTGGGAATGGAACCCATAAGTGTGGCAATGTTAGTACTATGCTATACCCATTAAGATAAACAGGACTGCAAGTTGTTCAGTGTGTATATGGAGAAATATATCTGGCATTATCCTAAATAACACTTCTTCTAATTAAATGTCTGTTTTGCTAGCCTCTATCACTGATTGATATAACCAAACAGTGATCCAACCTCTAGCCAGTTCATGAAAGCAATTACATTTGCAGCAACAGTGGGGTTTTTTGGACTGAATGGAAGAAGAACAGGGTAGTTAGCATTAGCAGTGATAGCCACCATGGCTAAACAGACAAAGAAAAGAGCAGACGTCACAGGACACACTGTTTTTGATTGACAGGTGATCTCTGGGAAGTGCAGTGCAGAAGCACCACAGTGATGAGCGCTGAGCACCAAAGGATTACAACTTTAAAGCTGCACTGAAATGTAAAAACACCCGTTTCATCAGCCTTGATCATAAAATGGGGCTTGTGGAATTTCAAGGGAAAAGCCAGGAGTCACAAATCCAATCTGAGGGCAGATTCCCAGCACAGTAGGCAATATTCAACCCAGAAATGTTTTGTTTGATTACAACTTAAACTTATCTTCATTCATAAACTGTGTTAGGAGGACTGTCAGCAGCCTCCTTCTACTCTTCAAGTCTTTTGGTGAGGTATTCAGCTCCTACCTGGCTGATTAGTAACGCCCTTCACCTGGGGCAAGATGGCCGACTGGCTGTCGTCTGCTGGGGAATGTAATCCTTTTCCCACGGTTTCTCAGTGGCCAGTCTGTCACAGGCTGTTAAAGAGAAGAGCGTCCCATCCCCTGTAATTGAGATGCTGTAGATTCACCCTATTTGCCCAATGAAACTGAAAGACATTAAGTTAGTCATTTTGCTGAGAAGCGTCTGCACGTGACCAGCTCTGTCATTATGGCGACCTCTCTGTAAGTAGCAGTTTAACGTATTGACCCGCTGTCTATGGAGAAATACCTCAGTTATTGCGTTAAATAAGCCCTCGGGAAAGTAGCATTGATACTGTGATTACACCTATTACCCAACTAGAGAGGTTGGCGATAGCAGTAGTTTTACGTCCACACCGAGCCATTAGTCTGGCCCCGTGGCTCGCTAGATAGAGCGCGGCGCCAACAATGCGATGTGTATTATTTTTATATACTGTGTATTATTTTTATACCCAATGAAAATTGGGTAGATGATTATCTAAATCAGGGGTTTCCTAATTTTTTTTAATGATTTTAACCCCAGGACCCACATGCATGGGAAGATTGTTGTTGTTGTTGATTTAACATTGAATTGTTTCCATATACTGTCAACACAGCATGTGGAGATAAAAGTGGTGAGAATGAAACCTATGATGTGAAGTCAATTAAAAAGAAATTAGAAATTAATCTACTCCTCATTTTGCTGGGGAAACCCTTGGACCCCCTGAACGACCCCTGGGGGTCCCCAAACCTCACTTTGACAATCACTGATCAGCAGAATAGAAGTTAGCATAGTGCGCTTTCTCTATTAACTAACTAACACAAGTCAGTTTGAGTCACTTAAGTGATCATTATAGAACAGACTTGTATTCCTGCATTTAAAGTCCTCCTTCAGTATCATCATTTCGAAAAGTGATGTCTGATTATTTCCACCAATCACAGTCGCAGTCAAAAAGAGGCTCAGGTGTGCCGGGGGGCGGGGCCAAACAGCTGTGTCTTTTCGTGATTGGTAGAAATCAGCTGTCACTCCTCCTTTTCCTTGTAAACCAATGATTTACCTGCAAGGCTTATTTGAAGAAAGCATTCATTTCTGCTCCAACATAATAATATAGAGTTTAAGTGTGTTTACCCTGCTCTACATCCCTGATTACCTGGCATGGTTCCACTAGTTCTTGGTAAGTGGACAACCTATGCAATGGTAGTTAGCACTATGCACTGTAGCACACTAAATACTGGACATATGGAGGGGAAACTGTTTCCATTCCGCTCTTCACACAATGGTACATTGATCAAAAAGTGTATCTGCGTAAACGGTGCATTGCTTTTAGTCCACATTTCAAAGGTTTCTCTTTGTGCCGTTCCACATTTGAGTTCAGTGAAGCGGAACAGAAGCTAATTGACTTGTAGCTGTGTCGTGGCTCTGTGTGAAGAATGCTGATTGAGATGTGCTGTACAGGCCCCCAGGGCTACACACGCGCGCACACACACACACAAAATTTCATATGCTCACTGAAGAAGCTGAACACACAGCAGGGAAGATCATGGGGTTTTAATTGTCTCTGAGTATGTATGTGTATACTGTGTGTGTGTGTGTGTGTGTGAGATCATATATGGATCTGTGCATCCTGAAACACACACCCCTGTCTATTAAGAATCTGTCACTGTATACACAGTTGCTCTCAATAGTAATGCAAACAGATTATAGTATGTACACATGGTCCAAATGTACCCACACACACACACAAACACACATACACACCCACACGCCCACACATATACACAAACATGCAAGCCACCTCCACACACATACAACTTTTCCATTCGACATGCACAACCTTACCCACTTCCACACACACACACAATTCTGCCTTTATGCACACACAACTATCTCTGTACATAGACTTGTACCTGTACAAACGCGCACACACACATATACACACAGCTCTACTTTTCTACAAATAACCCCACCTCTGCACACACACACATGTACACAGACACACACACACACACACGCGTAGTGTATCCAAAGCCAACTGTGTTAAACTCAGCTGGCCAACTGTATGATGACAGATGATTGACAGCTGAGAGGTGATTAGCCTGCCCACCAGGGGAATAATTGGTTCTACATCTTTTTTTTTTTTCTTTTTGGATTTGTATCGCCCTTAATCACGGTTACAGTCTCAAAGGGCTTCAGAACACCCACATACGCAAGCAATAAATGACGGTACATAACACCCCCCAACCTTAGACCCTCACTGAGGACAAGGAAAAACTCCCACAAATACCTATTACAAGAGAAAAATGTAAGAAACATTGGGAGGGGCTACTCAGAGACGGATCCCCTACCAAGATGGTGCGCAAACAACAAGTACACGTAAACACAATAAGGACGCTTGGGTGAAACATCTAGATCTGGTGTGGTGCATCAATCAGCATCGTCATAAGAGTGGGGGACCACAAGGACGTCAACACTGTCCAGCCACAGCTACAGCCTGGAAACAGATGGGAGACATGCCTGTACACACTCAGACAAACAGACACATGTAATATGAGTGGACAGGAGTATATAGACCGGGAGAACAGGACATGTACAGTGCTGTGAAAAAGTATTTGCCCCCTTCTCGATTTCTTCTATTTTTGCTTATTTGTCACATTTAAATGTTTCAGATCATCCAACTAAAGAGTTATTCAAAACCTCTATCACCCATGTGAAAAAGTAATTGTAACGGGTAGTGGTTGGACCCAATAGCAGCACTCAAGGCAGGTATAATTGGTAATGACCTTTTATTCTTGACACACACAATAGTCAGAGGAGGCAAGCAGCAAAAGGTAATGTTCAGAGCAGTCTCCAGGTTACGAGCCTTCGGAGCCTCGCAGGGGAGCCGGGGAGTTGACTCAGCCGAGTCTAACAGGAGTACAGCGGGGAACCGTTCTGGCGAACAATCGCCGTACACACAACAAGGCCCCAGGTGGAGCAGAGGTTCCGTTGGGGAGCAGGCAGGAGACGTAGTCGGGAGAGCAGGGGGTCTGTACACAGAAGAGCCGATCAGCGATGCAGATAAACCAGAGAGGGACAGGCGCCGAGACGAGGTGATCAGGGACAGGCAGGGTCGAAACCGGGAGAGCAATTCAAATAACGCTGGAGAGTCTTGCATGGGTACAAATAACAATCTGGCAACGGATGAATGGAGAGGAGAGGCATATGTAGTGACTTGATTGCAGATCCAAGGCAGCTGTGTGAACAGGTGAGCAGAGTTGACTTGATGAGGAGGGAGTGACTGGCAGACAGGTGAGGAGGAGGGGCAGGTGGAAAAGTACTGGGAGCTGAGATGACTGAGGTGAGGAAAAGACAGACTGTGACAGTAATTGCCCCCCTAAACCTATTAACTGGTTGTGCCACCCTTGGTGGCAACAACTGCAATCAAACGTTTGCGATAACTGGCAAGGAGTCTTTTACATCACTGTGGAGGAATTTTGGCCCACTCTTCTTTGCAGAATTGTTTTAATTCAGTCACATTGGAGGGTTTTCGAGCATGAACTGCCTGTTTAAGGTCATGCCACAGCATCTCAATCGGATTCAAG
>CABFOQ010046401.1:0-16349 GCA_900660455.1 Gephyroberyx darwinii | reverse complement strand
CCCCAACTGTCCGCCCGCCATCTCTCCGAGCGCTTTGCGCTCAGGATGGAGAAATGTGCAGTTCCCAAGTGGCTGCTCGGTACGTTGAGGGAGGGACACCCCCTCATGTTCAAACACAGCCCACCACCCTTCAAGGGTGTACTGGAGACAAGGCTGAGCGACCCTGCGGCGAGCTCAGCCTTGGCAGGCGAGATAAGCCATCTCCTGGACAAGGAGGCTATTATAGCCGTCCCGTCCAGCGAGGCTCAACACGGCTTCTACTCCCGCTATTTCCTGATCCCCAAAATGACAGGAGAGATGATGCCTATTCTGGACCTACGCCCCCTCAACAAGCTAGTGGTGGCGAGGAAGTTCAGGATGCTTACCACCAAAGCACTGCTAAGGTGTGTGAGAGAGGGCGACTGGCTAACGTCCATCGATCTGAAGGACGCTTATTTCCATGTCCCCATCCTCCGATCCCACAGGAGATTCCTCCGCCTTGCCTTTCGGGGAAGGACGTACGAGTACCAATGCCTGCCTTTTGGTTGGCTCTCAACCGAAACACATGGGAGAGCATAACCTCTGCCGTCTCCTTGGCCGAGGGGAGTTTAGGCAGACAAACAAAATGTGCCATCTTAGAAAATCGGTCAATGATCATGAGAATGACTGTGTTACCTTCGGAGGGGGGCAATCCCGTAACAAAGTCCAGGGAGATGTGGGACCACGGCCGCCGCGGTACGGGGAGGGGACGGAGCAACCCAGAAGGACGCTGACAGGAGGTCTTGTTTCGGGCACAAACTGGACAGGCGGCGACGAACTCCCTAGTGTCCCCTTCCAAAGAGGGCCACCAGAATCGTTGTCTGATGGTTCGACTCACCCCCAGGTGACAACTAAGGTTGGTAGAGTGCCCCCACTGCAGGACCCGTGAGTGAAGGCCAGGTGGAACAAAAAGGCGGTTTGGAGGGCATCTGCCAGGAACCTGGACCCCCTCCAATGCCTGCCTGACCCCTCTCTTTCGATGCCCCAGGTAACAGCTCCAACAACACAGGTGGGGGGCAGGATGGTGGTGGGGGCCGTGGGGGTATTGTCCGGCTCAAACTGGCGGGAGAGGGCATCCGGCTTGACGTTCCTAGAGCCAGGGCGATATGACAAGGTAAAGTTGGCCACCAGGGGGGCACGGGAGGATCTCCAACCGCAACTGGAGTTGCTTGGCCAGGCCCCGATCGATGAAGCTGTCATCCGCTCCAGAGTCCAAAAAGACGGTCAATTCCAGGGACACAGCCGGAGAGACCAAGCGGGCGTGAGTAAATGGTCGGGAAGGATGAGAAGAGATACACAGCTGATGTTTTGACCAGATCATTTTCTTGGTGCAACAGTGTTTAGACCATGTGTTATTAAACTCTTGGAGCTAAAGTAGTTTTAGGTGGCGGTTTCTTCAGGCAGGGTGGCCCACCATGACTATTTAATGATAGGGGAACACTAATATACAGTACATACAAAGTCACAATGAAATAAAAAGTGACGTCACCATGTTATCTAATTTGTCATACCATAATGTACGCCTATTTAATAATAAATGCCAAAAATATTTCAATTTTTTTATTTTCTCATATTTTTATATGCCGTTTCCTTGTGAATTTATCAGCTTGAGCTATCCTTGCTGTTCTAAGTCCAAAAAACTGTCATTCAAAGTTGTATTAAAAAAAACATGAAAAAGAAGAAGCCACGAACCACACACTCTTGCAAAAAATCCCTTCTCTCTTGCTGCTTACCTCTTGCTCCATTTCTTTTCCTAGCTCTCTGACATGATGGCTCTATGGTCACAGGAATAGTGATTTTAGAGATATATGAAATTAAGTTTATTCTACTGTTGCACTCATTGTAAGTCAAAGTCATTTCAAGTCATTTCACCAGTTCATTATTTCTCCGCCACTCACCAAAGCTGGGGCACTTCATGAAATAGTCCCGTGCATCTTTGGGATAGGTGCCGGTCACAGCGCCTGTGACAGGGTGGAAAGCAGTAGTAATGGTTCAGCCAGCGCATGGCTGAAGTGCAGTTGGGCAGGTGGGTCCAGTGGCTGCTCTTCACCACCTTTGTGTAGGTGTCAAAGTGAAAAACCTCACAACCTAGAGGAGGTACAACAGTGTTACTGGATTATGGTAACCAGTTTCTATGATAAACGCATTGATCCCTTTACTACTACTTTTGAAGAAAAACAAGTGATTTCTTGTCAGCTTACTTAAGAACATGCTTGAAGGTAAAAGCATTTAAATTGTGAGATTATAACTTAATTTTACATATTGGGAAATAAAAGTTGCTAATGGTGGAAGATGATTTAAAGAAGTAAAAGTCAGCAGTTTCAGAGCTTTGCACATGAGTGTTTATTGAAGACAAACTGTAAAGCCTGCAGGACAATTTATATTGCAACAGATAGGAAGTCCATACCTTAGTTTTATGAAGTTAAGGTTATTTACTTACCTTCACAGCAGTGGTCGAAGACAGTGTCTGGTCCATTTCAGTCACATCTCAAAAACAACACATTTATCACTTCAAACTTAACACCCACTCAGGCTTCAAAAAATAAACTATGCACTTTTGATCTGCTGCAATACAAATTGTGCAGCAGGCTTTACAGTTTCAAATTAACATGGATCTGTGCGATTACCTTTGAAGAAGATGACAGAGTCTCGAACACATTCTCCCATGGGACACTCCACAGCAGCATCTATGTGGCTGAGGATCCCAGGAAAGACCTCCGAGATGTTCTTTGGGAACCCCTCCTCCAGTGTGTGGTCATGGTAGCTGAACACCTTGTCATCCTAGATCACCAAAGATGGGAGATTGTAATGAGAACTGAACTTGGCACTACTGGGCAAGGACTGAATGTGAAGAAAGGCGTTGCTGGAGAAGTGCTCAGTCTGTGTCCCCTGGGTAAATAAATGGTTAAATAAATAACAGTGAGTGAGCTGGGTGGAGGCCGTACCAGGAAGAAGAAGACATATTTGTGGTCTACATTGTCAGCGGGGTGCAGACAGAGGGCGGCGTCGATGTGACCCAGGTGGGGGTGATGCTCCTCCAGCTCCTTGTATGAGCCGTTGATCAGCTCAGAAGGACCATGGAAGCCCCTCCACATGTGGTCACCTTAAGAATACATGAAAGACGATGAAAGACGGAGCTACGAGCAAAACCAATTACAACACATTTCAACTATGAAAGCTGAAAAGCCAAAAAAGCAAATGAAAAAGCAATATTATTATTACAGTAAAATATTATTATTACATTATTTAGCATGGTGGTTATTTCCTCTTCACTAGACGTTTGTGTTGATTGAGGTCAATAAAAGTCATAGATTATTTAATCTCCCCTTAAAGTTGAATTGATTAACTGCAGGCTTGATATATTAAAGGAACGGGATGGATTAGAAAAGATAGAGAGAGAGAGAGAGAGAGAGAGAGAGAGATGCTCAAAAGTTTTATTTACTCTTGAAGAAGTAAATCATTCCTTGGGCGTCTGGGGCGATAGCATCAAACTGAACGCCCTCACAGTGGTCAATATGAGCCACATGTTGATGGTCATCGTGGTGATGGACATGCCCATCATGGTGATCGTGGCCCCCATGGTGATCCTTGCAGAAAAAAAATGCCGATCAGATAGTAATGCATTAGTAGTAATATAAAATAAACCAAAAGATGAATTCTACCTTTCCAACCATATTCATCCCATGTTCTATTTATAGAATAAAAATGCTGAAAATAAATTGTTATTGCTGTCCACCAAAAGGGCCCTTAACTGTATTCTTATCTATAGTTGAGAGAATAGAGACTAAAATAATGGAAGGAGGCTGCTCGTCTATAGTGTGTGTGTATGAAGGGTCTTCAGATAATCCCTTAATTTCCCTCCTGGTAGTCTGCGGTGCTGTTGGTAACCTTTACAGTATGCACTATGTGGCCCTCTTGTGGTTAGGGAGGTGAGTGAATTTCTTCTTGCTGAAATAGAAATTGCTGTTTACATCAACTATGTTTCATAAACTGTATAACGTCTTAATCAGATTGTGCTGTTTAGATGTGTCTTGGTAACCAGATTATAAATATCCCTGTATACGTGTTGTTCAGTATAAACCTCTTACAGCTAGTGACCGTTGGCTAATACACGATACAAACTATAAATTGCAGATTGAAGGCGATCACGTCCAAGCCATTTCACGCAGGCTATTTTAAATTGTCATGATAGTTTAATTTAATTTAATTTAAAACTTTAGAAACACATTTGTAACACATGAGGTAACACATTTGTAGGACATTATGAAACACAAACCTTGTAATCCTTGTAAAATCAGATTATTATAATCACAGTAGCTGGTTTATGTGTGTCATCATGTTCTGATCAGAATAATACTCATCCAGTTAAGATCATAATACTAGTGTGCATGTAAACATAGTCGGTGAAAGATTCTTCCATCTTAACAGAATCTCTTCTTGTGGTGTTTTGTGTGTAGTAATATTGCAAAACATTTTACCTGCCATCGTGGTCCCCAGGGTCCTGATAAATGACAGAATATTCCTTAGGTCAGAAACCAATCACCTGTTGTGTTACTCACAACATAGAAACATTATCATGTTATTAATGTTATTATGCCCGAATCTACAGTGGGGTCCACTACCATCATCATTTATCAAAAACTAATACCATTTTTTTCTTCTTATTTACAACTGATACAAATCCACATTTTTAGATCATGAAATTAAAATATATCTGAATATCTTTGCACACCATTTGGTAAGGTTTTCTCAAATTGTTGTCACACCATATATTTCATTCAAATATGAATTACATTATATTACATTTTTTTTTAAATTATGTAATCTTGATTGATAAATATCATTTGACGAAAGATTTGTATCAGTTTTTGATAAATGATGAATGCCCAGGTACGTAGCCTACAGCGAAGATGAGAGGAACAGGCAGCTCCATGTGTATACGGCCACATGAAGCGCCAGACTAACAGCAGGTTGCAATGAATGGCTCCAGGGAGGCTCACTTACGATGGGGCGGTAAGGCTAAGGGCCAGAGCCAGGGCCAGATACAGAGTCTGGCAGAGCAGCTTCATGGTGGGCAGTCTGGTCCAGGAGAGACGGGAGATGTCTGGAGAGAGACCAGTAAGCTGGCTACTGGGTCTTTATACCCCGGCCATGGGACCATGGATGGTGTGGTAAAGCCCCAATCTGTGATTTGGTCAGGTCTCCAGTCCAGCACAAGGCTAATACAGATAGACAGACACTCATATTCATACCGATGGGCAATTTTGAGTCTCCAATCCACTTGATTTGCAGGAGGAAGCCCAGGAGAAAATGCAGAGAATATACAAACTCTACACAGAAAGGACCAGGAGCCTTCTGGATTTTTTTCATTTTTCAAAGCAGCAGAATAGTTAAAAAGTCACATATTTTTTCGTCCCTACAAACTATTTTAATCAATCTTAGAGTGACGAAAGGTTTCAATCCCATGTTTCCTGGTTTATGGTGGTGGGGTTATGCTTTTGCTAAAATCTGGATAGTGGATTGTGTCTTTAGTGTGAGAGCACTATAGGGGGGTAAATAGGAGATGGGTGGAGGTTGGGATGACTGACACGGGGTCAGGGGCAGACGGTGGTTATTAAAACAAAACTTAAAAGGGGGAGGGGGAGGGGGCTACCTGCTGGCTTTGTCAACCATTTAACAAAAGGGTTGTATTTTTAACTTCATGTGAACTAAGCATGATTGCCTCCCTCACCGTTTCAGCTGACATTGTTTCTGGATATACATTGTAAATTCAAATCATTTTTTTTATTTATATAGCTCATTTCATACAGCAGTTTAACCTATAGTGCTTTTCAAACATGGTTGAAAACCATTCAGGGTTGTGAAAAAGAAAGCCAATAACAGAAACAAGATAACCATATCATAAAGGGACACAAGAGCAGTAAGTAAGTAACATTTTAAAAGTGCAAAAAAAACTAAACAACATATTACTACACTACACTATTACTACATGCATATTTCTTCTCATTGGTCCAGGCAACACAGCTAGCAGTCTTCAGCAGTGTGTTGGTCCGCTGGCATCCAATATCAAGTCCACCTCTAAAAGCCTCAGTGTCATTTCTGCCTGACTCCCATTGCTTCCAGTTAAGAAACCTTGCCGGGATTAGACCTTTTCTATGCTCAAGAGATTTGAAAAATCCAATTCATGCTTTTATAACATCCCGCCTGGACTACTGCAATGCCTTGTTCACCTGCCTCAGCCAGCGTGCACTAGAGAGCTGCTGAGAGGCTTTTCACCAGGGCCAGACACAGGTTCCATATCACGGTGATTCTGGCCTCCCTTCATTGGCTCCCAGTTAAATATAGGATTGATTTTAAAATGCTTCTTTTAACTCACAAGGCATTGCATCACCCCTGTGACCCTACACCAATGTTAGCATCCTTGGGTCCTCAGAACAGGGACTCTTAACTGTCCTGAGGTCGAGGCTAAAAAACAAAAGCGATCGTGCCTTCGCTGTCTTGGCCCCTAAACTTTTAAACTTTTGAATCAATCTAAACTTTAAATAAACATCTTAAATCTCATTTATTTTCACTGGCCTTTTCTTAATCTCATGTTTTATACATTTCTATATTATATGTTTTATGTTATGTCTTTTCTCTTTGTTCTTTTCTCCATCTTTTCACTTGTCTAATTACAAGTGAAAAACTTTAAAGTCAAAACTTTAAAGGTGCTATATAAATAAAGGTTTTGTTACTTTACTTACTAAAAGGTGTGTTTTAAGCCAGGCCATTAAGAGATTTAAAAACCTATAAAAGAATTCATAAAACAATACAGAGGTAATGTGTAGTGGAGTCCCTCTGCCATTGACTTGGTTATGAAAGAACCAGATTTACCAGATTTGACACTCCCTTGGAAGAGCTGCTGATACAAAACAATGACACAGCACAGACCATTTACTGGAAAATGAAGGGTGCAAATAACATGGATGTAAATGTAATCACTAAATATTGAATCATTGTTTTGAACTGTTTACTCAACATAGCACCACATGGTAGTTTTGTTTTGTTCATAAACCTTATTACACAAAGAAGTAGTGAACAAGTTGTGCGTTACAAGTAAAAGTCAAACCCAAACACTCCACATAGATGTTTCATCTTTGTTCTGAACTTTTGTAACACACAAAACTCATTCATAACTGACACACGGTGAAAAACACGATCCTATCTCCCTACTATTTGCATGACCTAGAGCGCAGGTTTAACCCATGATCGTACGTTGACTTCCCTACGGGTCACATTATGTGAAATCCCTGTTATACATCGCTGTCTCAGTTGTCTTTCCACGTTCATCTTGTAGAGATGAAGCAGAAGCAGAGGACAAGGATGAGAAGATGAAGACGTGGTGAGAAAGTGCGTGGGAGGGAGCTGCCGTTGAATTTTGATGCTGAGAGAATTTAAGCTTCCTTGATATTTTAAACCATAGCTACTAGCTCTTGCTGGCAGCATGAGGATGACAAAGGTACGCAAATAAAGACTAAGGAAGGAAGCACGGTGAGCAATAGGGACTTTTGCAACTATGAAACTAAAAGAATGAAAGGAGCTTTCAGTTTAATAGCAACATGAGAGGTCAGGTGAGTGTTTTTGAGCTGCTGAACAGATTACTTGAATTACGAGAATTTCTAAAGACAAGAGTCAATGTGTTATTCAGCTCCAGATGCAGAGGTGATGAATACAGCCTTTGGGCAGATGGAGTGGATGAGGAGGAAACATACAGCTGAGGTAGCAAGAGGTAATGCAAATAAGAACAGACATGATGTGACCTGCTTTCACTTCTCACTCTGGCTGACACTGTATTATTTCCTGTCTATGTGAGATCAGCAGTTACCTTGTCTTAAACAACAGTGGGTAGAAAAGGGAACAGTGGCGAGCAGCAGGAAACACATAAATGTGGCCTGACCCATAAAGACCGCTGACATGTAGCTGACACACACACACACACACACACACACACACACATACACAGATAGCAGCCTACATTTTTCACTGTATATATTGTTTCACTTTTTTACAGTGTATATTTTCCATGAACTAGGAGGAACACTATCACCCCTTACTACAGATGAAAATAAAAATGTGTGTGTTTGTAGTTTCCTATGTTTTTTGGATGCTGTTACTCTAACTGTGCACCATCTGTGTTAAATATACTAACAAATAAATACTTTGATAGAGAGAATCAAAGGCCACAAACAGTGGTGCTCTTTTGTGGATGTTTACCAAGTAAGTGAGCAAAGTACGCAAGTGGTGGACATCTGAAAAAAGTAAAACAGGAAAGGTTAGATCAGATGGACGTCTGCCAATACAAGCCGATTTCATTTGTTCAACAACAGGTGGCTTGTGTCAAACCCTGAACAGACGTATAACAGCTCAACTTTGGTTGAATCATATGGAATTTACAAAATTAAATTGAATGGTTAAAGGATTTGACTTGATTTTGAAAATGGGCGTATTGAAACTTTATTGATTGATCACAACTCAAAAGTCTGTTCTATTCCTGGGTGTGCAAACATTTGACATGTAAGTAAATCCAGTTCATACTTAGTTGCGACATGGACGTAGTCTTTGTATCAAAAACTTTCACAATAAAAAGAATGAAAAAGTGGATCAATGTAAATGTTGTATGTTTCTTTATGCTACTATTGGCTGGTAATGCATGTTACAGTATTCTGAAGTGGCATTTGGCTTTATGTGGAGGCTGTTGAAACATCAAGACTGTATTAATCTGCCAAGTGACACTACTAAGTGATCGGTGAGCATGCTCTGAGCAATACATGGGTTCATTAGTAGCCCATTAACTGCTGGTGGAGGCTTGCACTTAGTGTTGTGAAAGTGTAGGCAGTTTACTTTCTTTTTTTTATATCTTTCCTCAATTGCATTTCTTTACTGAACAATTTGATTTGAAAAGGATTATGTGTCTGTTATTCAGTGTAGTTTGATAATTTAAGCTATGGGTTCACAAACTTTTCTCTCTTCTGTTTACTGGCATTTTACTTTCCTGGACTATCCCATTCTTGCCCACAGACAGTCCCATGTTCCTAAAGATATTGTAATAAATAAAGTTTCATATATATATCATGTAAACCCCCAACTAGCCTAATTTACTTGTGATATATGACAGTGAGTGATATCTTTCTAACACCGAAGCCCATTAGTCAGCGGTTTTCACTTATGTACAATGGAAAGCCAAGAGTATGCAGGTTTTCAGTCCAAGCAAAACAAAAACAAGCTTAAACCCCCCGAGGGTTGAAGGTGTGCTAGTCAGTGAAATCAGTGGTGAAAACCTGCGTCTAGGCCTTTGGTGGTACATGATTGGAGACCATTGGGCTAACGATTAAAAAGCTAACATACATTTATATATAGGCATCACATGAGAAATGTAGGACCTCACCTTCAATGCTGTGTGTAAATGTAGTGTAAATGTAGTGTAAGTGCAGTGTGGTGAGTGTACTGTAGGTCACGTGGGAACCGTTGAGCCTTCTGGAGATGTCATGAGGTCCTCTTGATAACTCCAGTGAGATATCAGCTTTCACCCTCCCCCTTTCCTTTAAAGGGGCCAAATTCAATTTTTCCTCTATTTATATACATATGTGATCAAAGATGTTTAATGTAGACATTGATATAATTTGATTTATTTTGTTTCTATGGTTAAATTGAAAGTTATTGCATTTTCAAAAATCCACCCTTCAGACTAACTCCAGTAAACGCATCACAACTGGACTTGGTCTCGATCGGCTCTCGTCACTATTACTAAAATCCTTCCTATCAGGTCGGTGGCCGTATTGTGACTGTTTTGTGAGGAGTCTTCAAATTCATCCAGCATACACCCTTCTAACCAAACTACATTTAACACTGTTCTTATCCTGAGTGATAGTATAGTTGAAGACAACATCATGAAAACGTAATAATATGGGACCATCCAAGCAAGGTTTCCATGTAGACCTTCGCCCTAGTTGCACAAAGTTTATTTACATCAGATCCTACTGTATTGCATTATTCCCACTTGGACCTGGTACCAGAGAAGGAACACACAAAATAAGTGTACGCAATTGATACAAAACCCCAGGACCACATATAGGGACCACAGTTCTTTCTTTACCAATCAAGTTTGCCAGTTAGCGATCTTGCGCTGCTAAGAACTGTGGTTATTTGGCTCCGCCCATGGATGTTTAACTCAACCAATGGGATTATTTCTCCCTCCACAGTAGCTCTGCCTCCGAGAAATGTTTATAGAACTAAAACTCCAATCTGCTACCTATCACGGCTATGTTTACTAGTTGTACAGTGAGCAATTCTTAGTTTGATTTGAACTGATCTGATGAGGTGGATATTTTATTGGGAGGCTATATGACAGATCAGATGCACAATGCACAGGGTTTAAAGTCACCAGGACACAGCATTTTAATGGTGTCTTGCTTCCGTAACTCAATGTATTTCCGGGATAAACAGGATGTTGGGGCGGGATGTAACGCAGGGTGGGACGGTTCAAAAGTGGGCGGGTTGGATCAGAACAAACATGAAAAGAGGAAGGCAGTGAATCACATTGTATACTCAGTGTAGTTGGTAAAGCAATCCACCCTGAAACGCTTTACTCTTAATCTGGAGCTGGCGCAAATTATGAATTTTTCAAAATGAATAAATTCCAGCCACTGGGACAAAAACTATGGGGTCAAAAAAAAACTGTTGTATGTTTTGTTGTAAATTTCTGGCATTTATTGTCAACTAAGTGTACATTTCGATATGGAGAATTAGCTAGGTGAAATGGTCATTTTTTCATTTCATTGTGACTTTAATGGTGAGTGCAGGGCTGTATGGGGCCCTTAGTGGGTTAAAGCAGGCATGGATCCAACACATCAGGTCTGTCCCAGTTCAGCCATAACTACTCTGCTATAGTAGTTTCACCCTGCAGGTGTTGAGGAGATCTCTTTCCATTATCCCCTTCCCTCTATTCTTGGCTGAGTTCCTGTCCCACTTGCTGAACAGACAGCAGCAGGCCGTGGGAGGATTTCCTTGTAAGACACAATCCTGCTGGTTTTCCTTCAACATCCTTTTTGGCAGTGGGCTAGGGACAGGAAAGAGCAGACCCCCTGAAAGCAATCAGCCTCTTTATCTGTAAAGCCATGTATAAAGAGAGAGAGAGAGAGAGAGAGAGAGAGAGAGAGAGAGAGATTACTTTGATATGTATACTTTTGCCCGAAGCAATATTGAATTTTATCCCATTCCCTTTTTCTTGTTACAGTAGAAACTTATCAGTATGGCGGATTGTGGGAGAAGCTACGTACAGCACGTGACAGAATCCAGTGAACTGCTGTGGATTCAGACGGACGGCAGGGCGAGACGATGAGGGAGATGGAGCGCACCTCTCAGGTAAGACAACACGTCAGCTGGCTTCATCTCAACCACATTATTTGGGTCAGAAAAAAACTGGATTTCATCCCGCGCGAGCTGCTCGTTTTGTCGTGAACCAGCGGAGGAAGCGTCTGGAAGCGCTCGGTTCATTGTTGTTTTTTTTGCGTGGCGTCGACTCCGCCTGCGTTATTGAGGTCAGTCAATTAAAACACACGTAATCTTTACATTGCGCTCGTGGGAATATTGGTACAGGATTGCATGTCAGCCCGATTGTCTCGATACAGTCACAGAAAGCAGAACCACAGCCTAACATCTGGCCAGCGGTAAACGGACGACATGCACCTGTAGCACGGACGGGCGATGAGACTAATGAAGCCAAGTTGGGTTTCCTTTAATATTTAGGTAAATTCTGCATTTTCAGCCTGAATAATCTGTTTTATAGAAAGTAATTGGCTGCTATGTAGTGATTCAGGTATTACCTCGAGAATGATGCAGGCATAGGTGTAGATTTCGGGGAGACAGTATTAGGAGACAATATTAGGAGAAGGATGAATTGTCACCCCCCAATTATTTCTGCCTCAAGCCTATACTGTAGGTTTACTCGCTCTGCGTTTTTAGAGGCACAGCTGAGGTTTACCAAAGCACTTTTTTTTTGACAAACACCCCTTTTCCTTGTTTAAAAATGGAGCCCTTCCTCTAGTTGTTTGAAACTCCTTTTAATGCAAGAATTTAAAGGTATCCAGACTGTCATGTTTCATATTTTGAGTAATGTTTGTCCTTCAGATGAGGGAGTTTAGCAATGTTTTACTCTTTGTCACCCATGACCAATAGTAATCTTCCCTCTCCCTCATTCCTGTAGACTTTTCAGATGTAAATGAGTGCCTTTTGTTTCAGTCTTGCTGATGAACAGAGTTGTATTTAGGCTCCTACTGTGTCCATACAGAAGCATGTCAGTGTGATTTGCTGCCCAGGGTTCGAGTGTATCCCCCACCCCCACTCCACAGTTGAAATGAAACCTACACCCTTGTATGCAATGACGTAATGGCAATAAAAAGTTATATAAACGGTTCTCCAGTGAGTGATCATCATAATAAGGCAATAACAACCACCAATACAAACAAAAATCTTTTATATTTTCAGATAAGTGTGTCTTTTTTTATTTATTTTTCCTTAAAAGACTCTATCCTCATTTGACATCAGTTTGGAACGAATTGCTATGTTGTATACTATGAATTTATCTCAGCTTCATTTCAGTCCAAAATGTTGTTTTATCTGAGTTTAGCTCAGTTAAACAAATTAAAACATCAATTCGCGTTTGGCTACCAGAAACTATTTGCTGCATCAGTTCCCTCATTCGAACAGGAGGGTGTATGGTTGACACGCCAGGTTTAGAGGGGTTGTGTAAAGACCGAGAGCAATGACAAGAATGTAGGCAGCCTTACTGCCTGGTGCCAGTTCTCCACAGCGCAATCAATGCGTCTCCAAATTTTCCTGTTCATTTTAACAAACATTCCCTAACTGTAGGACAAGCTTCATCCACTCTGGGAGCGTACCTTACCAACAGGGCACCCAGTAGCCCCCAGGAAACCTGGACCACCAAGGGCCCCAAAAGCTCCAGGTTCACATGTAGATGAATTTGTAATTTAATTGTAAATTCAGCCCTTCAGTTGTACATTAAACAACTTTTAATGTGGTTTGCCTCTGTCTAATGGGGCCATGTCCGGGACTGGGAACAAGTCAAACCAAGGCTATGCAGTGAACGTTAAAAATGCATGGGCGTCAATGAGAAAATCGACCGCTTGTCCTCAATTCCTGTTATTTCTCAGTTCACTAGTTCACTATGCATGGTACTCATGATGTAGAGTAACATCCATAGTAACACAGCAGCAAAGCTTCTCTCCGTTTAATCCCCTCAAGGATGAAAGACATGACCATAAGCTGACAGGTTTAACCAATTCATTTAGCTTCATTTAACTGATGTTTGATTATTGATTGACTCAGCTACTGTATATGGAGCAATGTGCATTCTCTCATCACCATGCTGACTTTGTCACAGAAGCCACTGAAATTCCTTGTCTGGATTCCTCTTCAAATTTTTACAGTGGTCTGAAGTTTCTCTTTCGTATCAGAAGCGACGGTACAGTGCCATGCCTGCATGTCTACTACACAAAACTCCTTATGAGGTCCAAAGCATGTTGGGTGGCTTGCCCTTTTCAAGACGTGCTTTTATACCTTTTTCCATGCACAGTCAGCTTTTCTTTTTGCCATTAAACGAACCTATAAAGTGCTTTTGTCAGCGATTCTAAGTGAGCTGGGAGGCGTGGGTTCTGCTGTGTTCCATCCTGCAGGAGCAGCAGGGTTTGTTTTATCACATCGGCTTAATAATAACCATGTGATGCGTATTTGAACTGGAGTTCTGGAGGTGCAAAACCAATTAACTAGGGATGCAGCTGTGCAACTTTTTTTCTCTTAACAGTCGATGATTCTCTATCAACCAATATCATGCTGATCCAATCCATTGCTTTTACTTAGCAATAGGCATACAGACTTAGGCCAAGACAAAAATGACTGTGACTGAAGTTAAGAGAACTTAAATCACCATATTGCACAAGGTGTAGTTTGGTATTTGGTTCTTTACAGACCTCTTTGAGACTCTTTTTCCCAAAGAGCTCAGCATCAGTGAAGCAGGTAGTTCAGCTAAACATGACAGAAATCAAAGCAAGGCGACTTGATTGTCATCCTTTTACACACTCTGAAGGATGTGATGTGGGGATCTGATGGTGACACAGTGATAACGTTTGAGGCTTAGTGGTTACAGAGATCGTCTCACACCTGGAACGTCACAGGTTTGCTGTCCATAGCAGCCACTGTGATTTCAGAGCCGAGTTGTCCCAGTTAACAACGCCTGACTAATGTTCAGAAATGTGCCGAGGCAGCGCCTGTCGGAGTGTGTGTTGATGTTTATGAGCAAGCAGCATGAGATTGTAATTTACCAGCAGTTCTGGCTTTCTTGACTGGCATTCATCCTCAGCAGTAAAATCACCCCGACTCCGTCTCTCGATTCTGTCACTATTGTTGGCAGCAGTTCACAGTTTGAAGCAGCGGTGTGATATGGGACATAATAAAGGCCACCTAAAAAAGAACTCCTTACTGTTAAATCTTTTCTCGTTTAAGAATACCGTTTAGGTATTACAGAAGGGCTGTACCTAAATGCAGGGTTTGTATTTACTTTCGATCTTATCTGGATATTAAAGAAACGTGTTACTTCCTGAATGCACCAGGTAAGCTTTAGGACACCCAGGGGGCTGTCCCAACTAGCCACCAGCCAGCTATCATTATAAAATACTACATTAAATTCCAACCCGCCCTATTGGCGTACAATCTAAGCTAGCTTAATGTTTCCCCTCTCTGACTTTTGAGATAAGATATTGGTTAGGCAGTGAAGATTTTATTGTGTAATATGACCCTAGATTCCTGAGGTCGCCATGTTTTTTTATTTTAACCCGATTTACAGATACCATGTCATTTCTTTCTCTATGACTGAAAAATCTGCTCACCTCAGGTCAATGACCATAAAACACCCACTTCCAGTAATAAAATGCTAAAGCTGTTCATACTGGAGCAAGATTATGGTTTTCATCTTGTAGTGTTTTCAATTAGGACAAGAGTTTTTTATGCAGTGTAGCACCTTTGCTGTTACCTTCTCTGGTGTTCATACTCATTAAGAACACATGAAGAAATAGCTGAATATGAGCATTAGTCAAGATCGGTTCATTTTGCAATGCTAGGCTTTCCAAGCACTGCTGGCTGTCAGATGGCAACATCTGTCTCTTATACCCACAAGACCTTGTGCTCTGGGGTTGTTTCCTGTGGTTGGTTTGTTCTCACTCCTAATGAACCGCACCACGGTTCTCTTGGAAGAGGTCCGAGACCCACATTATCAGGCCCCTCAGTACAGTTATTTGGTGCCACTGCAGTTTGAACGGCATTGGTCTCACCTGGTTAAACAAACCATAGAGTAAAAGTTCAAATAAACAGCTCTAAACATGCTTAATAAAAATAATAGTTTTAAGGCCGCCTTTACACGTGGCTCTTGGTATTGGGTTTAAAGTCCTGGGAAGCTCTCTGATACCAATACCCCATCACTTGGTATTTTCTTGACACCTCATATCAGTATTGGTGCTTCCCTACTTGGCACACCTACCTTTAACATTTCTAAGGCTTGAGCTATAGCATGGCCCTGTGATTGAACTTTGACCCCAAACAACCTTGCCCCACCTCTCTTTTGGAATCGCTCACGTCCTCATGAGTTCTCCCTCTGTCCCTCCCTCTCTCTCTCTCTCTCTCTCTGTTTTTAAATGCCGCTCTGCTCTTCAGTGCATGTCCTGACATGCTGAGAAACACTAGGGGAGGAGAAAAAAAAGACAAGAAAAACCGGAGAGCAGCAGCAGAGAGAGAGAGAGAGAGAGAGAGAGAGAGAGCAGGGGAGAGATACAAGGTGATTATTATATCTGTGAGAAAAATGTTGTCAGTTTCTCTCTGACTGTGAGTCATTCCTTCTCCCTCTCTGTCTTTCTGATTTCTGACAGAAAACTGCCAGAATCTCAGTAGAGGCATGAAGAACGGTGCTAGCCATGGATCCTCCTCTTCATTTCCCAAGGACAAAATCAAGATTGTAGAGAAACCCTGATTGATTGGAGGCACCTGTGGGGAAAATGAAGAGCTGAAATATTTTTCCTACGCATGAACTTCTGGTGGACTTAACCTTTCTCTGACCCCTACTCTCGTCAACCTTTCACCTTACCATGAGACCTCAGGGGAAGAACTGCTACTGATAATAATCACACTCCAACATTTTCAGCTGACAGTACGAGGAAATACACAGTCATTGCCCAGAGCTGTCAATTAACTGCAGCTTAAACCGAAAGTCAGAGTAAAGTTACAGAGGA
>CABFOQ010046396.1:0-29730 GCA_900660455.1 Gephyroberyx darwinii | reverse complement strand
GCCCGCTAGCCTGGACGCCGACAGTTCAGGTGGAAGCTGCTGTCACCGTCCGTGGTGGTGGATGACGGCGCGGTGATGGCGCTGTTCTCCCCCTGGAGAACCAGGGCCTCTTCCCTGTCTGTCATGTCTCTATTTCTGTTTAGGCACCACTGTAGCAAGCTCGCTACAACCGAGCCGCGACAGACAAAGAGTAAGGCAGGAGTGGATAGTTAACCGGTCAGAATGCTGCTTTGTTAACAGCACAAAAAAACGACCCGGTCTTGACAGCCGCTTTTCAGCGCAATCTCTCCCAGCAGGCTCACCTCCATCCCGGCAGGAAAACCGCAGAGCGCCAAAGCTCCCAGGCTTCCAGGATGCATACAAGTTCCAACCCGACTGGACAGCTCTTCCAGTTCTGCTCCTGGCTGCATCCTCCGGGAACGGGTTGGTCTGGTCTCGCTTGCTCTCCGCTATGTTTTGCCTGAGGGCAGCACTAGCCAAGCCAACACCAGTACAAGCACCATGCTAGGCTAGTGAGCAACCTATGCTAGCCTAGCCTAGATCTACAAACTGTTAGACCGATCAACCAATGGGAATAAGGGAACACCATGACCAGCTCTGATGGACCGCCCCGTCATTATCAAATGGTGCATTCGATTGTACTCGGAAGTCGATATTTCCGAGTCGGTATTCCCGACTTCGATCTAAATGTGTTCCAGTGCATCTGCTCGGGAAAACATGGACGCCCGCAGCAAACTCATGTTTGTATGGCAAGTCTCAGAATTTTACGAGCTTCTTATATGGACCTACATCAACTACTACAGCGCCATTAGTGAAGAGAAATGGCGCATATCAGTGAACTAGTAGGCTAGTATTGCACACTAGTAAAAACTTCTATCTCGTAATGTTGAGCACAAATCAACTGAATTTCGTTACAAATGTAAACTACAAAGTTGTTTCAACATGTCTTCATAACAAAAACGACATATGAAGTAAAAATTGATGCAAAGGGAATTGTGTTTACTGTTCACAGTGTGTGCTGCTATGTTGCTGTGACCTCAGGTGTGTTTATATCGGCGAACTGGGGCCAGTTGGATCTTACCCGAGTTTCTGACTTGGAATTCCGAGTTGAATGACTGTTGAATGTTGAATGACAATCAAATGCACCAAAAGGAACAGGGAAATACTGAAATAAATAAATTGGAAAAAGAATATATACGAAAGAATATATATATTTCAAGGGAATAAATACACAAATAAGTAAATTGGGAAATAAATATAAACAGAAATAAATTAATGAGACAATGAATAAATAGTATAAATGAATAAAATACTGAAATATACATTTATACCAGATTTCATCTATTTATTTATTTATTACTGTGTGCATTCATGCATTATTTTATTTATTTCTACATACACTGATTAGTTTATATTATTTATTTTTTTAATACATTAATTCATTTATTAATGGTTAAGTCAGTTTTGGCCTTCCATACATTTCACAGGTACTACTACCCCCCAACACATACACAAGCCTTCCATCTATACACGTCCGAGTTAAACTTTTATAGTTGTTTTTTTTGACAAGGCTAATGGAGTTTGTCGCATATATATGTTTGCATGTCGCTTTTATTATTTTAGAACTTTACTGGAATCAAAAAAATATTTTAATTTAATTATTTTTTTATTGCTTCCGGGTTGCAGGGTTTCCGCACAGCAGTCCATTTATCAAGCTAATGTTAGCTAGCCGCTTTACCTTAACGTCACTAGTTTCGCTAAAGAGAATTAAAAGAAACTCCCTCTGCAGGTAAATTAATATTAACTGCTTTGGTATTTGTAAATTAGTGCCACGTGTGTTAAAGCTAGCGAGCCAGATATATAAATATACATATACATATAACGTTAGACCTTTACTTTCAAAGTGAAAAGTGTCTAGCGAGTTAGCAGTTAGCTATCCAGCTAGCCTACTGAACAAAACAGCTGCCTTGCTAACGGCGTTAGCCTTGATACGACTTGATGTGGTTCTGTGTTTCTATGTGATGACTCAGTCACGGATTTGCCTGAAGCATCTGAAATCTTAAAGTATTTAATTCAAGTTGCATTGTAATCGTCACCATAGCCACATTCTTGCTGTCTAGTGTGATCAGTCCACTGTTGGTGGTCCATTAACGTTACTCAAGTTTTGTCTGAAAATCATATTTAGTGTGACGCTGTGAGAGATGGCAGAGAAGCAGTTTGAGCGCTCAGGAAGATTTTCAGACAGACCACAGCAGCCGGGTTACAGGAGAGTTAAATAACTTCACCTCCTAGGTCCTGTTGTTATACGGTACATTTATGAATCACATTTCCAACTGCAGGTACCTGTAAGGTCTTTTCGTGTTTGCCACGGACGCTCCATATGTTCATCTAACGTTACCATTAGGGTAGCTGCTCCAAATCCAGGACACAGGCAAGCAGAGACACAGCTAATGTTAACTTGCCTTACGAACTGGCTGGCGTATTAGTCGTATGCTTCATATATATTTAGCGTTACCCATTACTGGCCGTTTGTCAGTTGTGTTGGCGATGCTTCATAAGAGAGGCAATACCTCTCTTGTGAAGTTATACCTAGCTAAGTAGCGGGTACCATTACAAGCTAAGCTAACATCCTAGCCAGGACAACTTTGCAGCATGGACGACCTTCTCCACAGAACCAAGACCCTAATCACTGACTTCATCAAACTGTAGGCCTGTGACCACCTATATTAGCTGTTTCCTTTAGGTTACTGATCTAATATTAGTTGAATTTAAGCTATGACCACACTTGATATTACAGATACTCATTATCACTTTAAAAATGCAAGACCTCATCGTGTTATATGACACTGTGTTAGTCAGAATCATCCCGACACCTTAATTGCACCCTTTAACAAACTGTCTTTTTTTTCTTCTTTCTTTTAGCCTAAAATCTCTTTGACAGTAATGCATGGACCATGATAATTACTTCTTAAGCAAGGGATCTGGATGGGAAACTTGCTGCTGAGAACTAACTGCAATCACAAGTCATCTGCTGGGACCTCCCTGGAGTGGAAACAAGTGCAACTGTTACCATTTCATCACATAATTGAACTGTCATGTCATTACCAAAAGAGTCAGGTGATCGAGGGAAAGATAGAGAGCGGGGAGCCCGTCCCAAGGTGAGACAAAGCCGGTCAGAGGAGAGAAGAGATACAGGTGGACGGAAAGGCGGAAAGGGGAAGAAAAAAGGCCTTACCTCCCATGAACCAGCGGCTGAGCGGCCTGTCAGTGATGGCTTTGAGTATGGTGAGCTGTTGAGTGGTCTAGAGACCAGGGACCAATCTTCCTCCTCTCCCCTAAAGGAAGGCAGGAGATGGCAGGGTTTGGAAGTTGCTGCTTCATTACTCGGACAAGAACGGGCAGCAACTAGGCCAGGACAGGGGACAGTTGGCTCTGCCACTGAGCTACCCCCACCCAGTGACAGTGAGGGCAGAGGGTCAAGTGGCAGTCGCACTCTCCGACAAAAAATCCAAGATGCCATGGGGCAGTGTTTCCCTATAAAGACACACACTGCAGCACCACCAACTCCACAGGCCCTCACATCATCGACTGCTTGTGCCTCCTCAAGGCGCAAGATCCATCTCAGTGAGTTGATGCTGGATGACTGCCCCTTCCCCGTAGGCTCGGAGTTGGCTCAGAAGTGGTATCTCATCAAGCAGCACACAGCCCCCATAACCCAGCCTCCACTGCTTGATTCCATGGTGGTCACCAGTGCCTCAACAACAACCATGGCTGCTGTAGTGGAGGACGTAGATGACCGATTGCGAGAACGCAGGCGTATAAGCATCGAGCAAGGTGTTGAGCCACCACCCAATGCAGAGATCCACACATTTGAGGTAACTGCCCAAATTAACCCTCTCTACAAGTTGGGCCCAAAATTGGCTCATGGTATGAATGAGTTAGCAGGAGATGATCGAGCCACCATTCATCAACAACAACAGCTGCTTCTCCAAAGGCAGCAGCAGCACCAGCTCCTACTACAGAGCTGTCTGGACACTCTGGATGAGGTGGTGGCCTCAGCCTCAGCCTCATCCTCATCCTCATCCTCATCCACATCCTCATCCACATCCTCAGCCTCAACCTCAGCCTCAACCTCAGCCTCAACCTCAACCTCAGCCTCAGCCCCGGAACCCATCCCCACCTGCGATACTATCCCTGACCCTTTGGTTGACCCAGAGGATATAGCGACCAACATGCCCTCTAGAGCCATACTCCCCCCAACTGAGCATCCCAAATCTCACGATGGCTACCGCATTCACACTCAGATTGATTACATTCACTGTTTAGTTCCAGACCTGCTGCAGATCACAAACCTTCCCTGTTACTGGGGGGTAATGGACCGCTACGAGGCAGAGACACTGTTGGAGGGAAAGCCTGAAGGAACCTTCCTGCTCCGCGACTCTGCCCAGGAAGACTACCTCTTCTCTGTTAGCTTCCGGCGCTATGGCCGCTCTCTACACGCTCGAATCGAACAGTGGAACCACAACTTCAGCTTTGACGTGCACGACCCCAGCGTGTTCCATGCTCCCACAGTCACAGGTTTGCTGGAACATTACAAGGACCCCAACTCCTGCATGTTCTTTGAGCCGCTACTGTCAAACCCCATCCACCGCACACAGCCCTTCAGCCTGCAGCACATCTGTCGAGCGGTCATCAGCAGCCGCACCACCTATGATGGTATCAACATGCTTCCCATTCCAAACGCTTTGAAAAAGCACCTGAAAGAATACCACTATAAGCAGAGAGTGCGCGTACGGAGAATGGATACCTGGTGGGAATGAGGAACCGCTGATGAAAATTATTGACTGAAAGAAACTACTAACACATTTTTGATGCAAATCACCTCCACTGAACAATGGGTTTTCTTGTTCCTCACTCTTATTTGGCTATATTAACCTACGTTGCACTGTACTTATTTATTTTGCTCTGCTGTCTATGTCTTACTTTTGTCTTAAACTATATGGATATTACAGTATGTTAGTTCATTTATCTTGCACACTCAAAAATTCTTTACGCCCACATTAAACAAACTCATTTTAACAATAATCTGTGGTGTTCAGAGGTTTATCGTGCATTTTCTGTTTTCGAGTGTGACAAAATCAGCTTAATTATCTGACGATGGGGGAAGGTTTCCTAGTGTGAGTTGAGATGATTATAATAGAGTTGTTCATCAGTCAGGTGCTGAGAAGGTGGAGCACATACTGACACAAAGGGTTCGTCTTTTTACTGAGGTGTGGACGTGTAGTACTTGTGGTGTATTAATCACCAGATCCTAGCATTGAGCCTCGGATAGAATAAAAGAGAAGAGAGGTAGGTGCGTATTCTACTTGTTTTAATTAAAAAGAATAAAACTCCAGAGTAGATATTCGTCATGTAAGGGTTGGTAATTAATCATTGCCATTATTGTTCAGTACTCCGGTGGCAAGGCCACCTGTAGCGTGTTGCTTCGTTTTGAACTAAGACTATTTTGGTCAATTCTGAACATTGACAGTTATTAAAGTTATTCTTAGTAATTAATATCTTATTAATTAACACCTGCGGGGCACCACCAGTTTACACTGGAATAGTCTCTTTATAATGATATCAGTCTAATAATTAGAAGTAATGAGCCCTTGATTTCAGTGATTTTCTACCATCATGTCCAGAATATATCAATAACACACAAAAGTTAGTTCTTTATAAATGCAAAGATTTTATTAACTATGTAAAACAAATACAAATAAAAATAAATGTATATTAACTAACAAATAATGGCAATAACTGGCAAATAGGGTAGCAAAATAAACAATGGCAGAGGACATGGCAAATAAGATAGCAAGATAAACAGTGGCAGAGGATATGTCAAATAAGAGTGACAAGTGATATTGGGATCGACGATGACAGGGAAGTTGGCACAGACAAAACGACCTGAGCTTGGAGGACAGCTGACAGTTTCTGGGAGACTCGGGACAGAAGGGGAAGGACAGCGAAGAGTGGAGAGAGAGAGAGAGAGAGAGAGGGTGTTCTAACCTCACTTTCACAGTTCAACCCTGCCTTTGCATCACCCGTGCATCGACAAGAAAGTTGGTTACGTCTGGTTTGCAGGGTGTCAGCGGCGTCCTCGTCTCCGGGGCAACCGTCGCGCAGTCGCAGTAGACAGGCAAACACATGCACGTGTTGGTCTGGACCAGTCGATGTCAGGAGGGCCGTTGCCCGTCGGGGTCGTCGTGCCAACAGTTCACCTCAGTGGAGATAGAGGGACAGGTCGATGTGTTGGCTCACGTCGTTCAGGGTAGAGTAGAGTAGCAGCTGGCTTCTGACTTGGTGTCGTAGTCTTCTGGATCAGGTGGAGTGAATCGTTGATATCCACCATAGAGCTGATCTGGTAGTTGCGCTTGGGGAAGAGCTTAGAGCCAGGCTCAAACTTAGTTTCGTAGGTCTTAGTTCGTGAGATTTCGTGTGAGAGAGAGGACTGAGAGGGCTTTATGGCAAGTCAGGAGGGTAGGTGTTTCCCTCACTTGCATGCATCAGATTTACAACCTGATGATCGGTGATTACCATTTCCTAAAACTAGCTATTTCCAGCTCAGGTTTGGAAAACATCGTTTTTCTTGCTCCTTTAGGGATACACGTGACATATCTAATCACCTTACAACAGATGTGTTTGTATGATACCAAACATCACTGTCTTACCACAAAACACTGGCGGGTAAACCAAAAGTCTTCATAACACATTCTGTGTGCCTTGAATAACCAAGAGAATACATTGAGGAGTAGGGTACATCATCTGCCACAGGATGTGAAGTTCAAATCTAATAAAACACATACAGAAATCACATTTTTGCAGGGTATGGCAGAGTTATTTTGATCTCTTTATTCTGTGTCCCCCTTGGAATGCAAAGCAACGTCCATAAGTCCATTTCCCCGGCCCTTATCATCGGTCCCATCTCCTAATGGCACCGGAGTCGAGCCTGCAAAGTGTTAATTTTTACGGCTTTATGGGGAAATCCACCTTTTGCGGAGGAAGAGGGGGTCCTTGGGTCTCTGGGAGCACAGCAGGGGTCTTGACCTTATAGAAAGGCCCCGGGAGAGGAATGTGTTAGTCTTTGGAATGTGTTAGTCTTTACACTACACCACCAATTAACAGATAAAGAATGATGATACACCACTGCCAAGTAAATCGATTTTTTTTGTTGAAATTCTATCATACACTATGTTAATGTTAAATTTACATTTGCCCCTCGATGATGCTTCAACCTAAGAGACACCCTGAGCACCCTTGGTATCTTCAGTTCTGTGATGAAGTTAAGTTGCAAGAAAAATTGCATGCAACTAGTGCTAATGTTTTGTTTTTGTTTTGTTTTTTTAATCAAAGGTATATCATTAATACTGTAAGTGCTAATATAGGGTGATGTGACAATACAAGAAGTTAGACTAGTTCATAATCAGAAAATGGTCAAACATGTCGTCTTTATGAAGCCAATATGAATACCTGCTTCAGAACAGGTAAAACAGCTACACTTCACCAAAATTAATTAATAATGTACAGTCCAGTTTAAGTTATTTTTTACATATCAGTTGTTAAGCAAACAACTTGGTGTGCTGGGGTTTTTTGTTGTTTTTTTCTTCTGCCCTTTTTGGCTTGATGTTTAAAGCCAGAGAAAGGAAAGGAGCTATCATCCTCTTGCCCCTGTGCATCCTGCTGTGCATGCCTTTCAGTGGTTGGGTGTTTACACACTAATCTTCCTGCTGAGTTCAATGACAAAATTAGAACTGTGAATTAGCACTGATGAATCACTCATAATTAACACGAAGAATGGTGGCAGTTGTAAAGTCAGTTTGAGCTTGCTGTGGGGCTTCACATCAAGTCAATCACAACCAGAAATCGAGAAGGTTCTGAAAAGAAGACGTGTCCTCAACTAAAAGGGTGAATTATGCATTAATTAAAGTCAAAATTGATACATAAAGCTTGTACAATTACCCCCAAATGACTTAAATTTGTTAATATTATATAATTGGTATAGTGATAATGAACAGTGACTTTTTGTAGCTATTGTGTAGAACTAATAAAATGATCAAATATGCCTTCTTTACAAATTTAAAGACCAAAATGAACAGATTTGTAGAATAAAACACTTTGTCTTGGCATTGTATCTGGAGCTGTTGTCGGATAAGTAAGCCTCTTAAGTGACGGGCAGGAAGCATTTGCATATATAAATATGTTTTGTCATGGTAAATAAAATAAATGAATATGGCATAAACTTTGCAAAACAAGACAAAGAGAGCAAAAAAGCATTTCACGCTAGAAAGACTTTCATTTAACTGGTTATCTGGGACTTCAAAAGATTAATTGCATAATTTACCTATGCAGTGAAGTGACTGACGGCTGTGTGTGAACAGCATTTTGTATGAATGGCAGCACACAAAGAGAGATCGCACTACTAATTGTTGTGTGCACTAAGTAATAATCACAGAAGACAACCATCCCGGTTGTAATGAGGGAGCATGGAGAATGGATCTGCAATCATCTTTTGAATCACTGTGATGCTGTTGTCTACTGGACATGGGTGGTTTGATACGCAGGATGCGAATCAGCCATGACAAGCATTCATCCTCTAACGAAGCCAGTATTGTTGCATTTGGAAAGCAGCATTAAAGCTGCTTTCCAAATGCAATGTCAGGAACTTTGACCTTCGTGTATCAGTATAAAAACCATAAAAACACATTTTCTATGGAGGAAGGCAGTTGACCTATGATTCATACAGGTTACACTATTACACAGGATTTCAGCCTCTGATGCTTTTGTCTTTGAAGTCCCATATAGAGCAGGACAGCACAATACAATGCTCTCTTTAGCACCCTTGGTAAAGATGATCACACATAAGATCAAGCATAAGAATAACAGTTTCTTTTCCATTCAGGGATATCTGTATTTTGTCAATATTCTAAGTATAGAATAGATTTCATTACTTGTGTACAATCTTAGGGTATTTATTTTTTACAAAACAAGCAAATAAAGATGAGTTCATATATCACAGTACTTCAGTCAGCGTAAGGAATGCTGTACTGCACGGAGCACAGTAGGTGGCTGTAAAGAGCTTCAGTGTTTCACAATGGCTGCTTGTGCAGGCCTGTGTGGGGGGTTGAGAAGGAGAGTGTGGATGCTGCAGCTGGCAGCGCCCTGGTACTCATCATGCAGGTATTACAGGCACTGGGGGAAAAGGAAGACTTTTCCTTGCCTGGATCAACAGGCCCAGAGGGACATCATGCTCAAGCATAGCAGAAAGCTGATTGGCTACACATACTTAGTGTGTTTGTGCCTGTTTGGGCCTCTTTTTTCCTTCCTTCTATTGAGGGAAAAGATTTTCCTCTGAGCTTAATCTCTAGAATGGAACATCATGGGGGTGGAAAATAAGCTTTGAATGCTCCTAACACCTGGGGACAATACCTTCCCAAATAATCTGTTGGTCACAATCTAACAAAAAAGGGCTGAAAGGACTCATTATTGGCACAGACTCAGCTCATTTGAGAGTGAAAAAGTGAACAGAGAGTGAGTCTCTTAGTGGTGGTATGATTTTCTGCTTCTGTATGTAGACCTCTATAGTTTCTTGAACTCAGCTACCATGAGATGCACTCTGTATCTAGGCCATAAATTCAGGGGAGGGTGTATCAAACTGATTTCAAATTCTTGCAGGATGCATATGGTATGATTCTTCTCATCCACCCAGAGAAGAGGAATACAATTCTCTGGCAGAGGAGACACTGCAGCTTTGCAGAGTTATTTTTGGTCATTAAATGAATCAAGCTGAAATTCAACCTTGAACATGAATGGGAACATTCTTGTATGTTTTGAGTCATACTTTTTCAAACAAAGCACATCTTGTTAATACCAAATAAGTCATTCCTGAGTTATTAAAGTTTCAGTTCTTAAAAGTCTCACAATTCAACCCCTAGGAGCTACATTGCGACACGGTGCTCTGTTTACGTTTGATGTTTGTTTCCCTGGAAGCAAGCCTGTGACAACACAGTATTTCCTTTGCCTCCTATTTAGTATCTAAATGCATTCCCATTCTCGCAGACATGTAGGAACTCAAATAATGCCTTTTCTACAGAAAACGGCAGTGTTCTTATTTTCAGCTGCTTGTTTTATCCCGGTTTCCTCTTGCACTGTATCTTCATGGCAATTTCCTGTCACTACACAGTGACAGGTTGTTGATGGAATAATGGGGTATTGCACACACTACCACAGAAGCCAATGAATAGTTTACAGATTGATAGATTTGCATAGGAAAAGACACAGCCCATATGCCTACTATATATAGCAGCAAGGGTATATGGAAGTAAAATGAGCATTGCAAATTCACATAGCCTTGAAATGAATGAAGCTAAACTGTATCATACTGTATTGCTACAAACAAACTCAATAATGGAGCTAATGGAGATAATACAATTATAGATTAGCTTTGTTTGTTTGGAATGGGATGATTGGAGATAAAGCTTCACATCACTGACTGTTAAAATAGCTCATGCGTTAGGAAAAAGGTCAGCAAAGGGGACTTTTATGAAGGTACAAATGATGAATTTAATTGCATAAATCTTGACTCTCTGACTAATTCTGCTGATGCCAAAACATTTCATTTCACCGATTTGTTACAGCCAAGGTATTGGAATGAAAAAAGACTGTGTAGACCTAGCCAGCTAGTTGTTAAAAACATTTTCCACTGTCCTCATCAAAGTGTTTTGGCTATCCATTAAGAAGAACTTCAAAGGAAGAGGAATCTTAAATAAACTCAAAGACCCATGCCTTCAAATCTAGGGTACATGTTTGCAAAATCAGCTATTAAATGGAATAAATCTCTATCTCTATCATATCTATCTCTATCTTGACAGAGGAAATCTGTTCTGTTGCTGTGTGTTTTACAATTGTATTTCTTCTCATTTCATTTTTTGTTGAAATAGAGAACACCTCTATTATGTAAGCAAAATTTAAGCATTTTCAATGTAGAAAGTTCCTTCATAGTCGATACTATGATGGAGCCATTAGTTGACCATCAGAAAAGTCTATTGAACTGTATTGTGCCTGTACATCAGTAAGTTGTTTGGTTGGGAAATGTGTCTCCAACATCAATATACTGAACATGCCTGGATGTTATATATTTTCTGGGTTTGATTGAGTAGACTTCAGAACAACATTAAATGGAAAATAGAGGAGAAAAACCATCCATAAAGCTGTGTGACATGAGTGATACGAAAATTAATCATTTAGAGAAAACAACAACTTTACAAGCTAGAAATATCAGCTGTTGCAATATGGTTAAAGCTACAATGTGCAACTTTTTGCCTTGAGGCAGGAAGTGTATTGTTGGTCCTGTCCTCCTCCCCTTCAGTTGGGCACGTTCAGGCTTCAACACTTGTCACACATCTTGATGAGCTGATGACCCAGAAATGGCATCTAGCCTGAGGCTGAGCTAACCGGTGCCCATGAAGCCACTACAGGCGTTGAAGAAGCAGACAGCGAGCACAGCCAATCTTATGTTTCTTAGTACTTTCCACCAGTGTGGCTGTTGCTACAACTTCCCTGTACTTGATAGCCACACCCCAGCTCACTGCTGGCCACACCCACAGCCAAAGGTATACGCCCAAAAACGTCCTGAACATCACTGGAAAAATAATTTCAAAATTGGAAACGGGGGCATTGAGGCACGTATACACAGGGTCACAGACAGACACAGACTGATAATATATAATATATCCTACTTATTTATTGTCATTTTAATGTAAGAAAAGTTGCATGTTGTAGCTTTAAATGTACAGCAATGTGCAAGATGTTGTGCCTCAGAAGCTTTAATTTTTTTGTACAATTTCTTGTGCTATAAATAATGTAAAACACAGATATATGCCTTCTATCAAATTCCATCAAAGTGAAAAGAAAATTCTAGAAATTTCTGTGAGATTCAAGTTAAAGAAGCAGTGTGTTAAAAAGGGCTTGTTTCATTTAGGCTAAATTGTGTTGTTGGTAAATGTTCAACATTTCATATCATGAATGTTATTATTGACCTTAGTTTGTAGTGAAGAGTCTGAACAGTATAATATTTTTTTCCACTGAATTGTTGCCAACAGGTACCAGGTCCCTTTAATACATGGAATTTTAGGAACATGAGCATATTATTGGCATAACGTGAGCATAATGTGTAATGTGTAGTGGACACTGGAGTCCACTTGTTGAAGTTTCAAAGTAAAACTTATTTATTTGACTACTATATGTGAAAACACATAGAAAGCCTCATAGTGATGTTTTTGTGGAATTTTTCATGGCTAATTTAAATCAATGGGGAAGTTGGACAGGAGAAAGTGCCACTGTGTATTTTCTCATTATAGTTCACATAATAAATATGGTAGGTATTGTATCAACAACAACAATAATTATTTATGTAGCACTTCAAAATACAGTTAAAAAATGCTTTACAGTGGAGAACAAAACCCAAAATCGACAGCTAAAAGAAGTTAAGCAAGATAAGAAATATAAAAGTGAGGAAAGAACATAAAATGAAACCATAAAATAGAGGTCAATGATAATTAATAAAAGAGCATTGCATAAAAGTAAGCCTATAAAAGTAAGTTTTAAGGAGTGATTTAAAAGATGATACTGATTTAGCCAGCCTTAGCTCCACAGGCAGGTCATCCCAAGTCTAGGAGCCCTGATGGCAAAGGCACCAATTCCCTCTTGTTTTAATATAACCTTTGGGACAGCCGGGGTTAAAATGTCATTTAGTAAAATCTATAATCAATAAAAAAATAAATCAATTCTGAAACTCACCAATGTTAATGTACTAAAATCGGGGGTATGTGATCTTGTCTTTTTGAATCCTAGCTGCTGCAGTTTGTACAAGATGGAGACAAGAGAGGGACTTTTGACTGAAGCAGGAGAACAGAGTTGCAGTAGCCTAAACAAGAAGAGATTAAAGACATTTTACAGATCACTGGAGGATAAAAACTGCTTAATTTTTTAAATATTCCCAAAAACAAGAAACAAGATTTCACAACTATTTCAACCTGTTCATCAAATCACAAATTTGCATCAAAAATTACCCCTAAGATGGGCCTGTAGCTAGCAGGGGACAAAGGGTCAAGACTTGTTTACAGAAAGGTTGAACCATTGCATGTTTAAAACTCAAAGGAAAATACCAGTGGCCAGAGAGCTATTGATAGTAGGCGAAATGCTGGCAATGATTGAATCCAATCCCTCTTTAAAACTTAGTAGGGACAACATCTAGGGAACATTTAGAGGACTTTGTGGCTTCAAAACAGCTCATCACAGGACAATTCTCAACAGTTTCTGGAGTCTGGAGTCTTATAATCTTATATCTATCTATATTTTTGGTAAATAAAATAAATTATTCTTCCAGGCAATACAGCAACTTAAACAGGTGTTAAAAACTGAATCAACAATGCTAAAAAGATGACAGGTCTTTGAAATAAGATCAGAGAAACAAGCCACTCTTGCAACCATAACCATTTCCTTTCATTTCAGCATGACATCCTTGCAGTTTAACAGCCTTCTATTTGCGTCCGGCTTTTATGTATTCTCTCTTAATGTCCCAAGTGTTTTCATCTAGCCATGGTAGGGGTTTTGTTCTAGATATTTTGTGAAGCAACAACATCAAGAATACTTAAGTGCTGTTAAAATGATCAACAAACTCCTTTGGCGTTGAGTAGAGACGCTGGAATAGTGTTAGAAGAGGCTGTCAAAATGCCTCAGAGAATTTGCTGGCAGAGGCAAAGTTAAAAATGCAGGAGCAGACAAGTGCACAGGGGCTGGGAGAAGGGTAGGACATTAAACCAGGACATTAAAAGCATCAGCCTTGTGGTCAGATACACACACTAACACTTAATGCATTAACAGCACATACAGAGAGGTTTATATGAATACAACCTTCTCAGTGTTTTGTGTATGCACTTCACGGTTTAATGCAGGAGCCTCACTTTATAAAAAAAAAAATCAGTTGCACAACTCTTCTCTGTTTTTGCTTTGTGCTTTAATCCATCACCAATCATTTTCAGCTGCATGGCCGTCATCAGGGAGGAGCCTGGCTTTGTCATAGCCAGGTTACAGGAAGTAAAATTGAGTTACCATTTCACTTTTCCTTATCTCAAATGAGGTTGATGTGCTGTACGCAAGGTGTCAGGTTAATTGGATGAGTGAGTGTCCGACCTGGAACTTTCAAAAGAAAGGCCCACCAAGTTGGGGACTAAATTAGAAAGTAAAAAAAAAAAAAAGAAATTGCTGAGTTGTCGAGTCATATGCTTCTGCACAGTAACTTCAGGCCATTGTAGTCTAACCACAAGCAAAAACATTATTATTATTATTATTATTATTATGGTTATTGTTATTATTATTGTATCATAGTATGACATAGTATTAGTAGCCCCTTATGTTTACTTTTTGTCAATGAAAATTATTTTTAAACATGCAGTTTTACTATTTTACTACAGGTACAGATTTTTTTTGAACAACTATTCAAATTGAAAGCAGTGGCAGTGTTTTGCACTGGCATATTGCCTTTTTGACCTCTCTCCGCTGTTACTAGCTTTTCATCATCATCACAGCTGCACTTCATGGATTTCATGGATTTCCTCCAACATTGTAACTCCCCCTGCCGCCTACTCAAATCTAATCCCTGGACCCAGATCTCACCCATTCACCAATTAGGGCATTTTGCTTTAACACTAGTCTGCTATGGTTTGAGTCATTCACTTTGTATTGAAAATACTTCACAAGCACATTACATCATTATGTTTACACCATTTGTCCTGGGAACTTAGATCAATTATGACTTACTTAGATTAATTATGTTACTTATTTGTCACTTGATTGCTGCAAAAGCCACTTATGGGATTTTGTTAAATCTCCAAACTCAAAAGCACATTATTATGCAGTAATAGTACTTATCAAAAATTGATCAAAACAATTTCATTTATTTCTTTTATTAAGTAGACTACTCTACATTTGCCCCTCTACAGAGTGAGGCCCAAATTCACTAAGTTTAACATTTAATGTTGGCATCAAAAGTTTTCCATTACACTTCACACTGTGCATTTTACACAAGGGTAAATTAAAAGCAGTCACCACAAGTATGCCACAATACTTTTCACAGGTTGAGAACAAAAAAGCAAGCAGGCAATGATGCAGGCAAGCAGGCAATGATGTTGAAGTAATAACAGTCATAAAACTATAATGGAGCACACATGTAGAAAAACAGAAACAACACAGGCAGCAGCAGAATCACAATCACAACAACAACACAACATCCAGACAAAACACATGACGACAGCGTAGTGGAAGACTTTCTGATTCCCTGGGCAGCAAGACTATTTCAAAAGTGGAACTCTGTGGCACCAGGTGAGTTTTTTTATTACCTTGGAGTGACTAATAGATCAGTGTTATGTGACCTTAGAATAGAAGTAGGCTGGTAGGCGTGCAGCATGTCATTTATATATGCCTGTGCAAGGCCATGGTGTGATGATGTATTAGTCTGTACAGTATTTTACAGGAAACCAGTGTAGAGATAATAGGATTTAATTGATGATTGAACCGATTGTCAACCAATTGTAGACTTTTAATGAAAGATTCACTGACACCAGAGGACCAGAGAGTTAAGTAATAGTCTTAAACGTAGTAATGGCCAAATCACCAAAGCTTGTCCCATTGCTCGTAACAGTGGAAAAATACACCTGTGGACATTGCTCAAGGGTTAGCATTAGCAACCCTTGACTCACATGGAAACAAAAAGAGCCATTCACACCGTGCCAACCATTCCAATAGAGCAACCACAAGAGAAGAGAAGATGGTGCCTTGAGAAACGTCAGTGCAACAAAAATTGTGTGCCCACGACCAGTGTGTGGGCAGTGCACAGTCATAGTCTGCTGTATACAATATACCGTATACTACTGGCTTCATACAATGTATGCAGAACAATGTCTACTGCACCGAGCACTAACCAAGTAGGCTGATGTAGCCTAAAATGTATCCTACTTTGCCAACATTCATTTCTACCATAGAAAACTTTATAATCAGGTTATCTGCGCTGCTGTAGTAGATTCTCTACCAGACATGATCGCCTTTTCTCTTCCGTCTGCCTGCCAGCACCTCACGCTCAAGGAAAGTAAATGGGGCGAGTCAAACATTTGATATCAGCCTCATTTGAGTCCCCATTCCCCAGGCTGCAGCGAGGCCTCACTCCAGAACCCTCCAGTGCTGCCTGCTTCTCCATCTTAACTTTTCTTTTGGTTATGTAGGTGGACGTTGTGTATTCAAAAGTTGTGGTTTGTCATGTGAAATAATATACCACACTGGGTCTTTCAGTGGAATTGGAAATGTAACAAACATTTCAATATCATCGAATTACACAATCATTGTGTAACACACTTATACCTTTTGTAATCCTCAAGGTCTTGATGACAAATGTGCCAATGTTCAAAAACTCAACCTTTCTGTGTCAGGATTAACCACGTCTTTCTCTTCTGGTTATTGTGTAGTCATGAGCACATTCCTTTGTTTGGTCCAGGGAAATATGAAGCCCTGTGAAAAATAAGCCTGTGTATTTTTCTGCAGCTGTTACATGTGTGTTTACCAAACACCAAATAGTGCCGTAGATGTCTCATCCAATTCTATGGAGCAAAAAGAGGGCAGGGTGTGATGGCCACAGAGTGAGTGTTGGAGACAGAAAGGAGAGAGACAACAAAAAAATCAGAGTTTTTTAATTGAGTTGATGATAGTGTGTCCATCGGGCATTTGACCATTAGCTTGTCAGCTAACTAGCCTAGCGCTACCAAGTGACTTCTTGACTGTTCAATTGAGTTTTGTTTGCTGACATTGGATGCTATGCAGTTTATGTCCATCATTGCTTATGAGCTGTAAAAAAGCTTAGGGGCTGAGTTGTTTCAGATTAAAAGGGACCAGTTATGTGATAGAGTCACGATGACTCAGAGGTTAGCACTGTCACCCCACAGCAAGAAGGACCCAGGCCCAACCCTTTTTATGTGGAATTTGGATGTCCTCCCCATGTTTGTATGGGTTTGACATGGACCATGCCTTTGGATTTTGGACAACCTATAAATTGCCCAAAGGTGAGTGTGATTATATGTGTGTTGGCCCTACAATGGACTGATGAGCAATATACCCTGGCATAGGCTACATCCTGAAAACATCCTCATCCTGAAAACAGTTAACATAAAATTAATGAAAAAGGAAAGAACTGTGGAATACTGGGATGCAGGGATTGTTATTGTCATTGGTTGCTTGCCCAAACTCGGCATCTATTGCACGCCCCACCGTCCTGGTAGGGGGATCCCTGTCTGAGTAGCCCCTCCCAAGGTTTCTCTTATGGGAGTTTTTCCTTGTCCTCTGTGAGAGTCCAAGGCTGGGAGATGTCGTGTACTAACCAAGTATTGTTTTCACACGGTGAAGCCCTTAGAGACTGTAACGGTGATTAAGGGCTATATAAATAAAATGTGATTTGATTTGTTTTGATTGGTAATTGTGCATTGCTGTATGGCAAGCCCTTTTAACATTTAATCAGTAATGGTAATAGCAATTTTACATATCAACAATTGCTTTTTGACTAGTTAGAATTCCAAGCCAACATATCCATAATGTAATTTTGACTAGTTGCAATTCTAATTAAAGATATCTACAATTCATTTCTCACTTGTCAAAATGTTAATTCTTGATATCAACAATTAAGTTCTCACTAGTGGAAATGTCAATTGTTGATATCAACAATTCAATTCTTACTAGTGACAATGTTCAATGTAGATATCTACAATTGCTCTTACATTACAGATATCATAAATGGAATTCTAGATATCTAAAATTCAATTCTGACTAGTCAAAATTATGTCGGCATGGAATTGTAACTAGTAAGAATGTAATTTCAGATATCTAGAATTGCATTTCAGATATCTGAAATACAATTGTAACTAGTGAAAATTATATTCTTACTAGTAACAATTATATTTGAGATATCTACAATTCCTTTTATAACTAGTAAGAATTGAATTTTAAAAAAGGAATTTCCACTAGTCAAAATGTCATTGTAGATATCTTCAATGATGTACTACGTACATAATGACGTAAAAATAATAATACGTACAAAATTACATTTTGACTAGTTAAAATGTAATTTCCACTAGTGAAAACTAAATCGCTACTAGTCAGCCCTACTGATTAAATGTTAAAACGGCTTGCCATATTGCTGTGTTACATGCAAAGATGTGCAAAACACTGTTGGTTAATGTTGGAATCTGTTAAATGTGAAAAAGGAGAGAGTTAAAGTGGCATTAATTCATCTATGACAATCCCATTGCCACTTTCATTTCACTATACTCCTGTATGTGTATGTGACAAATAAAGTTCTTGAATCTTGAAATCTTGAAACTTTCATCGACCTCTTTCGGAGACCAAGGAATTGCAACAACATCAACAGGTATATAGAAAAAACAGAAGTATAATTAGACAGCGAATTAGAGCAGAGATCCATTAGAAATGTCAGGTGAAGCGGTAATATATCACAATGCAAACTAATGCTGCTTTGTCATTTGTTTTTTTTGGCATGGGCGAAAAATAGCTGCAACGCTGGTCACTCACTTGCAGCACCTGTGGGGGGGTGGGGCGTGTTTCCGGGACAGAAAATGAATTTTTGAAAGCCAGTAATCTCAATTTTAATGTACCACCTACACTGAGAACCAGCTGTTTAAACCAACGCTCTTACTCATCCAAACACATTCAGAAAGGGTTATAATTTTACCCATTGTGGCTCCCAAATGTGACAAAAATGTTTTTTGTCTGTGTTTGAGATGTATTTGAGGAGGAGAGCTGGAAACTGATTAGATGAAATGTTAATGCACAGTTGTAATCTCTTTATCTGCAGTCCAGGCATTTGTTTTGCATATGCCTTTGAAATCCAATCCTTGAATAACAATTTTGTCCATATAGGCTACATTCAGGCCAAGGAAGCAACTAATATTAAAACTGCTTTAATAATAAAATTTGCAAATGCATTGCGGTATGAGTGAACTGTTTTTTGGTATAAAACCCCCCAATATAAACACATATTTGTCATATCTGTTCAAAACACAGCATTGTCAGTGATCAACTGTTAGAAAACGTAGATACAATGGCGTAAATAAAGTAACCACAGAATCTCTGAATGTGACACTTGCCATAAAAATATACATTTTCATATTTATAAGAATTAAACAAAGAATAAGACCATCCATTATTACAATTGATACAGGTTTCATTGGTATGAAATAGAATGGGAGACTGGGCAGAACTTTGCAAAGCTGCCAATCAAACACTGTTCTGACTAAACAAAAACATGTTTTATTGATCAACAGTTCCAAATGCTGATGGTATATATATCCACTATGCAGTACATAATTGCATAGGCTGTTAGCCAGGATGCATTTACAGTGTCATAAAAATGGAGCTTTAATTAATGATCTTGTCATGATGTGCATGAGCTCAGCCTCTGCACATTCACACGTTGTCAACATAACAATAGACCCTGATGGCTATCTTGTGCCATTATATAGAAATCAAGATACTATTTAATTCATCAAGAAAGGGTAGGTTAAACTTCGATTCTGCCGCAGAGCCAATTGCCCCACAGAAATACTGACAGACTGCCTGAGGATCTGGTCACTTTCATTATAATAGACAACAGAGAAGATTTGGTTTCTGCTGCAGTCACCAGGCAGCTGCAATCAGGAGCGCTGCTCTCTCACGCTCTTGCTCAGTAATTAGAAACAGGGAGGATGGAGGGAAGGGGTTGTATTTAACCTTCATGTCCCCTTGTTTTATTAGCAGTGGATTTCCATGTCCTATTTGGGTAATCCTGCACAATGTAATGTTAATGTTAATATCTTGGTTAATGCGTTTTCCTTATGTTGTCAAGGTCCTCTCCATTATATTCACGGGGATGTATTTTCTGTCATTTGTTTTTCACTGTTTGTGTTTTGACAATAATTGTATCTCTTAACATTGCACACTGTGTAGTTATTGTGTAGAGGGAAGCACAGGGTACAGGCACATTGCCAATTGATTAGACGGTCACTGCTATTGTACAGTACTTGGTATTATAGTTTTGCTAGACACCTTGGACTCTTGCAAGCAAGCTGGGTTTTTTAAACCTTTTGCCCATTTCTCTTCTTTAGAAGATATGGGGTAAGACATCAACAGGTTGGGGATTTGGGGGTTTAATTGGGGGATTTATTAGGATTTGTTTCCTTATGTTTCCTTATGCTTGACTTGGCAAAATTGTGGAATTGGAATAGAAGTTCAGGAATATAAGTTGTGACGTGTTTTCTCCTCAACCACAGCTAATTTTGCATGCCAACTGGGATGCTTGGCATTCTGCACTTCACTGCATGCGCAGAGGGAATCCCAAATTCCTGTCGTAAAAGCACAGGAAGCTGTGACCTCTTTTGAAAGACTATGAATCATCCTGTTATCTCCATCTCTTCAGCAGCAGGGACTCCCATTCCAACATATCACTGTCGAGTCAGGACTTGTTAAATGAACTGAGAAGGCAATAGCGTTCACATTGCAACGGTATTCTCAGAGTTGAGTTGGGGAATCAAATTTGTTGGGGAATGACTTCACATATGCAAACAATACAATGCACCAAACCCAAGAGAAAGTTGAGGCTAAGTCAGAGAAAAGGTGGAGTGATAGAGAGAGACCTGTTCAATAATACCCTTTCATCAGTGGACTACCAGACTGGGGTAATGAAGCAGGGGCAGTCATTAGCATGCCCTATGTGTGTCTAGTCAAATTACCTCTTGGCCTTGCCACTGAGACTCAAAACAACCGGCCCTTCAAGTCAGATGATTAAATGCAGCACATCCCTACATCGGCTGATTTTCTCTAATTGGTGGTGAAAACTCAACTCGAGTTCATGCTCAAAATATCATTCTTGGGATTCCCATTTAATGTTCGCAATGCAACTTGCCACCAGGGACCTCCTTTGTCTATAAATTACTTTCAGTTAAGTAATAAATCGTGGAAGGCTATTGCAAATAAAAATGATTAACTCTGCATTTAGGGCAGGGTAATGTCTGTCTCTCATTCTTTTGAGTTTGCAAATCTAAATTGAAGCCTCATGCAGGAATTTTGCTTTCATTGGTTTTATCCATTTTGCCATGCACATTGTGCATTATATCTATCTGGCCCCTGAATAGCCCTCAATAGTAACCCCCGATACACACATAATATGATTTAGACAACTTCATGTCTTTCTGAATTAGGAAATGATTACCTGTCAGATCAGTTATTTGAGGCTTATGAAGATGGGTTTCAGGGCAAATCACTTTAATATTATACTGTTCAGGTTTTAGTCATAACATTTGTTAAAACCCACATGGATTTTATTGAAATTGCATTGTAGCATTAATCCTCTGGTCCCATTACTCAGGTGAGTGAGACCTCGCTGAAGCAGAGGACATTTGAGTGATAAGAGGAGTAGAGGCTTCCTATTCTAATCTGTCAAGTGTGCAAGAACACAGTGCGTTTCAAAAGGTCACTTCCTCCCCGCATGCAATGTAATGGATATGCTGTCACTTCTTTCCAAGTTTGTCTTGGCTGTGACCGACTGGGAATAGCTACAAGTGTCACACCGCGCATTAGTCTGGTATTCTCTAGCATGGAATGATATTCCCACCCTCATAAGTAAGATCATAATTTGTCTTTTGAAAGTTTTAGCGTGGCATAGTCATGGTGGGGGAAATTAGTAAACGGCAGGGAACGCCACTGATGGCTGATTGCACCAGCAGGAGAGGCTGATGCTCGCTTATTTGCTTGCCCAGACAATAGAAGTGAATTAAACAATCAACATCAGGACAGAAATTCATGGTAAGATTTGAATTTGTCACCAACTGGCTGTTTGCATGCATAAATGACGGTGTTCATACATAAGCCTAAGGGGAGGACATAGTGAATCAATGGCTGTGTTCACAAATGGAAAAATGCCAAATTGAATTCGTCACTATAAAGAGGTTCTAGCTGGCTCTTTGCCAAAAACACGTAAATCTTGTAAAGCAAGTAAATCTTGCTTTGACTGAATTACAACTGCATCCAAACTGGATTTATAATGGCTTGTATTGTGTAAAGAGGTCTAATAATGACTAGATGAATTAGGAGATTCTGTATTGAATAATGTAAAATCTACAATACCACACGCACGCGAGATTTCTTTTTTTTTTTTAAGCAGATAGGTTAGGTTGGAGTTTTGATTGCTAATGACTGTGACATTTCTAAATGTCTCGTAAAATAGGGCACACTGCCTGTCTTTGAAAGGGAAGTTGGAACACCTGGTGGTCCAGAGCTGGCCAGGGGCCCAAGAGATGGGAAAAAGGCTAACCTTTTAAAATAAAATGAGATTAGGTCATTCATCCTTGTCTCAGCATTTCCATTGTGTTCTGCAGAGAGGAGAGTTGAAATCACAGCAATCTGAGGGTCTCTCAGACAAAAATTAAAGCCTAAAACTGTGTTTCATGCTGCCAATCTACACGGAGATATAGTAGAATATTTGAAAGACTTGTATAAAGGTTTCTCACAGTATGGTGTTTTTTTTTCTGGCATTAATTTGGTGCACTCAGCTCTTAGAGTGCAAGGTCAATGCTTATCTCTCTTAGCATAATGATCCTATCAGATCATTTGTGTGGATAAAAACATCCTTTAAATCCTCATCTGGTTCATAATGCTCATAATTGGTTATAGACAAGTCATTTCCGTATAGTTCTCATTGTTATCATGCTGTCCGCTGAGTGAACTTGTGCTTTGTAAATAGGGGAATTATCATCCTGAAGACATTGTTACCAGTGGTAAATAATGCATCATGGACTGCTAATGATCCCACAGAAACGAGTGTGTTTATAGAGATTTTCATTCATAACCATACCATGCACAGAAAAACACCCCACACATCTGTGTAGGAGGACTTTATATCCATTTTTCATTATTTCAATCATAGAATTTGCTAGCAGTGGGATGCTGGTGATCCCTCAGAATAAGTGTGTTTGTAGTGATTATTCTCTTGAAGTGAATTCAATGGATTTTAATGTATAACTATGCCATGCTCAAAAAAGGCTCCTCACACCAGCGTGGGAGCACCAGAACTTCTAAGATGACTTTATAGTCATGCGTCTTTATTTTGATCATGCCCTGTATGGGTCTCCTGCAAATGTCACCTGCTGAGTGCTGGATTAATTATCACTTCACTAAATACCCCACAGCTGGTGTAGTGGAGTCAGTGATAAGCTATTAGAGGAGCGTATGAGACATTTTGCACAATAATGTCAAGATATGACATTAGATATGAGAGATTCCATTCTCACATGCTAGAGATTTACAGGAATAATGTGATGCCTTCCTGGATAACCAGCATACTTGTTGCTCTTTAACAACATGTTGCCCTTTAATAAGGTTGCAGTCTGTTTTTTGATTTTACAGACGGTGTATATCCACTGTAGCCTATATAAATGAAGCAACAAATAGGGTTAATATATTACACAGTGATTTCAGTGACAAAGTACAGAGAAAGTTGTTAACATGCAGCCCTTTATTTTCTGAGTTACCGTGAAAGGGTACATTTTTGAGTTGAGTACTGAAATACACCTATTATTTTTTACTGCATTTCAGATGCTTGAAAGACTTGAAAATGTTGAGAGTCAACCAGTGTTTGATCCTAAAACTCTGTACTTCTACAAAAACAAAACAGCTGCAGGGAATCAGAGCCCTGGTCTGCATCAGTGAGTCAGAGGCAACAGAGCCTCCAGTCTTAGACCTCTTGTCACTCCCATTTAATACTTTCATTAAAGTGATTATACTCAGACCCCTTTTTAAAACTCTTGTCATTGTTGTAGCAAATTTAACTTTCTGCCCTCAAGGAATTAACTGGGTGATGTTAACCTGTGGCGTGATAAAGATAAATCCCCAACTTGGGAGATATATCTTTTCATGATGACACCACCATGCTGAATTAGAGCGGACCATTTCAACAGGCTTAAATGGTAAAACAACACTCATTCATTTGGGGCTCTGCATCTGTTACTTCCTCCCGTATTCTCTCTTCACTTTCACAGCACAACCTGCTGCTGATGCCCAAGGCATGTCTTTGGCTGGAAGATCAAATGTGGTGTTCTGATTTGAGACCAGTCATGTCAGCAGTTCTGAGACTACAAGAAGCTCTGCAATATGATCTTTATAATCATACTCATACTTTGGAGAGTGTTTGGAGACTATAATCACAGTAGTTTTGGCCTCAATCTCCTCTTTGCCTTGTGTAATGTTTCAAGTATGGGATTTAACTTGGCAAAGGAATTTATTTCTCTATCTCGGGAATATTGTTCTACTATTTTTTTTCAGCGTCATGCCTGAAATAAAGTTTAAGCCAACATTATTCATAGTTCATAACATGTAGTGTTTGGGGGCGTTGTAACTTCAACTTTCAATTAGCAAGGGAATTCATTAATGTTAGTGGCTCACATACTGACATCCACTTAAATATATAGAAACCTTTTTTAACGATGACCAAAACCTTACCGTAACCAAATAGTTTTAGTTGCCTGTAACTGTAACCCTATCCTTAACTGTAACTTTACCTAAAAAAATAGATATAGATAGATATGATGTGTGTTGTATGAGAACATGCTGCATCCATGCATATGCAGGATCGATGTCACTATAAATAGCATTAAAGCATACTTGTGAAGGTCTCTTTTCTTCAAACGCCTAAGGGATTATAGACTTCAAAACCCCCCAATCTCAAGGATCTCAAGTAACACTCAACTGCCTGTCAACATGCTGCATTTCTCTGCAATGATGTAAATCCCCTCAAAACAGGAAGTAGCTGCCTCATAATCTGACCTACAGGCAGCACTTTGGTGCCCTAATTCAATGTTTTGTCACCTCTATGTGGCTTCACAACAAACTTTTTCAGAGAAATAATCACACCATTTACTGAGGAGACAACATGATGACCAAAGACAAATAAAGTAGTGTCTGACTGGACACTAATGGACCATAATTGCATTCACGGTAAAGAATGGCCTTTGGCTCTTGCATTCAGTAAAAAGGATTCAAAGTACCGGCTTTATCTAAATGATGCCATAATCACTTATAATGTCTTGTATTGTTTCCTCTGCACATTTGCAAAAGCAACTATTATCAATCCGTCTATAAAAATGCAAAAGGCTTATTACAGTGAATGTCGACAGCACATGAATCCATTTCATTACAATCACTGGTGAATTATTAACAATGCAGACATCAATAAATGAAATGATAAATATACATTAACTATTCACATGCTTTAAATCCCACGTGGCAAGCAGACTGACAGAGAGATTTAGATGAGTCTACACACCCATTGAGGATTCTGCCTTCAGTCTTTAGCGGTGCATTTTAGTATCTGATACAACCATATCAGATTGAACGCATTGTAATATAATCAATTACCTGTCTCACTGCATGCAATTACCTTTGCAGCATGTTATGAAAGTGTAATCTCTATAATCTTTCTACCATTTTTGTTTCATTACAGACAATATTTTATACACATTATACAGTCTTGTTTATTCCTCTAGCGTGCTGAAATCGTAGAGGTTAATATTATTCTGCTTACCTTTCTGGTAAATACCAGCTTAACCCGAGCTGTGAAATGAACCATTTCTGTGTTTTTTCAATACTACATCATCCTCAAAATCTTCTATGGCTGCAGTACCAAAGGAAGAATGATAGCTGTTCTTGGCAGCATCTACAGAGTCTGGTAAGCCTACTGTAGCTAGAGTCAGTGAATCGAGACACTTGACTATCTTCATAAGCCCTGTTGCAGTGACCTGTTCCTAGATGTGAGTCAGGATAAGCTCTGGCCAATGGATCATTTACACCATTCACAAAAGGAGGCCAAGAGGATAAATGAAGAGAGTTGGTTATGATACATGTTCTGTGGGTCATTACACCCTGACGGTGGAACCACCAACCACCCTCCTTCCTCCAGCTGCTGTATTTCCTGCTTCCTGCTTCCTGCTTCAAAATGTTCTGAAGTGGCAATGTGCCCTCAGGCATGTATGATGATAGGACAGGAAACACAGGAGTTTCAAAGACCTCAAGCAGTAGATCTTCATGACAAGGATTGTGTAAGGGGGTCTTACACAGTGTGGAAGAATACTTTAATACACTGTGTAACTTTGAATAGTACTAGAAATAGTACACATATGTATTAGCAGGAGTAGTAGCAGATGCTGGTTCATGGCCTCAATGAATGCTTGTTTCAAAGATACTGATGGATCATGCTGCCTGAGAGACGACCTAGACATGCCTAGCGCTGAGTGTCTTCAAGTACTCTGTATGACCGTGGGGCTGCCACTTGAGTGTCTCTAAGTTATCTGTTTCCAACACTGTTTTGTTTGTTCTAGCGACCTTGTTATTTTGACCTGAGGTAAACCTACAGGGGCTTATGTAACTGGAAGAGCCTGCTCCCTCTTAGAGGGCAGAGAAAGTCTCTCCATGCTGCTTGATTAAATGATCACTCTGCTTAAACAAATTTCATTGGCAATTGACTTTATTGACAAATTTCCATGACAACAGCCATGGGCTCAAATTTCTAAACTAGCTTTCTGTTTGTGGCTAAATGTGAAACACATGATACCTTACTACAGAACACTGTACAGATACAAAATTTTTGTTTGTTTGAGGTTTTGGAGAAAAGGTGCTCTCAAAGGAGGGCTGTTCTGTATTAAAATGGACTGATATCTTTGCTATAGTTGTTTAACTAGAGCAGCTCCTGCTGAATTCACTCTCAAGCTAGCATCATTTCACATTATCGCATCAATGTTTCCAGTCTGAAACATAACAGACATGAAATAATATCAAAAAGCAAATTAATTTTGTAAATCAAAATCAATTATAATTCTGTTCTTGACTTATCATTGTATATTGTTGTCAATTAACATCTAAGAGTAAAAAAGTGTTAGTAAAGAACTTTGTGTGTAACTTTAATCATAAGAAACTGTGGTTTAATCAAAATGAGCCACTTGGAGGGAAAATACTTATTGTGTCTCAGTTAAACAGCACTGCCACTGAATTCTTATTTTACAGTGGCCTGCAGGATACACCTGACATTTTAAAAGGTTGAGCTGTCTACGACACTTTAAAACAAGTTGAGAAAAAGAAAGTAAGAACTGAAAGTCAGACAGGCGTTTTTGCACAGTTTCAAAAAATACATCCCCCTTCATTGTTTTTGTGTTGTTCCCATCATGTCAGACAGCTTAAAGCAAATTTTCTCTCCTATCTTCATTCTGATGGGTTTATGTTTGAAATATCTGCAAGATGGAACGGCTTGCATCTAGAAAAAAAATGAAGTCTGAGGCATCAATGGAAATAGGGAAAACAACAGAGCAGCTCTTTTCCTGCACTGTTCAGTTATTATAGGTGAGGTTATCAGTTTAGTATTGATATTGCTTGCAATTTCCAATTTCATTTTGCCAATTTCATTTCCTCTGATATGAGTACATTGTGTTTTTTGATAAATCAAGGAACTTTTGATAAAGTTACTCCATTTAGCATTGGCAAAGAGTCAAACAACACCTCTATTACCTCTCATAAAAGCCATATTTACAGAGATCAAAAAAGGTGCAGATTTTGCACCATTTGCTTAACAATGACCCTCTAACAACTGACTTATTTCTAAGGGTGCAATTTATCCAACAGAGTAATCCTGAACAATGGCTGTGTGTGTGTATGTGTGTGTGTGTGTGTGTGTGTGTGTGTGTGTGTGTGTGCTTGTGCTAATGGGAAGCTAAAACATGGTGCTTTGTCTCTCACAGCACTGTAAATTACCTCAAAGCGTGGTAGTTTGAGAGAAGCTTTTCCATGGTCTGATAAGACTGTTAGGCTGAACATTGTCAGGTGCCATCACTGCATCTGCTGTAAGCGCTGCTAGTGAATATCAGATAAGGCGTTTGGGGCATTCTTTTCTTTTCCGGTGTGTTTGAATGCTTTGTTCACAGCTTCTTGGGCATATGCTCTAAAGAGGAATAGAGCCTGAACGTACATTTCTCAAAGACATTAATAGATGTTCATTTGCGTATTTTTACACAGTTGTTAATAAATTACATTCACCATTTGTGTTGTTTTCAGTAATTAGGCTAATGTAAAACAATCCTTTCTCTTCTTACTCGCCTTTGTTTTTGTTAAACTGAGATTCATTGATACCTCTACTAGTATTTTTACAGTCACAGTCAACCATTTGTTTTGTTCATTGGTTGCAAAACATCAACATCTTACTGGTGCAAGTACATAACTCTTCATGTCTCAATACCACATTTAGAAAAACAGATACAAAGCACGCGGCTCTTGTACTGTATACTCATTACTTGCCAGGTCTTTTTTTTATCTTAAAAATATTCATGAAAAACAATGTCCTAACCATTTCCAGTGGACTTTCTGCTGGTACACCCGGCACAACATGCAACTATGGAGGACTGCGAGGCTTTTAGTACCAGGTCTCATGGGAACAGTTCTGCATTGTTTCTTGTACCTTATTTCCTTTCTGCAGGGAACAAAGATTATAATGGTGAAGTTGTAATGAGCACCTGTGAGAATGACAAATGGCTACGTGCTAGACTGAGAACGACATTGCATATAGACCAAAAGTTAGGTTCTGTGTCACACATCAGTGATTTATTGGCATGGCTGAAATTGCAAAAATGAAAAAGGATAGTTGATGTAGGACATGATGTAGGCCATGGTTAGATGGTTAGATGCACACTACATGATTTCTTGAACTAAGCATCAAAATGGCCACCAGCCAAAATTTTCAAGATTAACACAGTCAGTGATAGCATCTGAGAGAAACATCTGACAGTAGATTTTCATTCCAACTCCTAACTGTGTTGCATGACCTAAATGTTGCTACATCTGGTCCAAATCTTGTAATGTGCATCGACCCCAAGCCAAATGTTCAAATAGAAACTTTACAGTCAAACATAATAGACCAAAATGAAGACAACAGACTATTAGATGTACGTGTCACTTCACGTGGCTGGAATGGTCTCGTTTCTAACCGATTAGTGAAAGCTGTTTGTGGCGATGTTCTAATTTTCTCATGTTGTCGCTGTATAGATAAAACCAAAACCTAACTAATGAAAAGACAGAAAGGGGTGACGTAAAACTAATTGGTTCATGTTATGGTGGGGATGCTAATTACAGCACAATGCATTACAGGTAGCTGCAAATCAAATAAATGAAATGTAACACGGTTGGGTTTTTTTTTATTCTGCTTTGTGCTGTATTGAGTGTTGAATAAAACTGAGGTTTTGGTCTCAATAACATTTTCCACATTTACTCTGTGGATACACTGTGGATAATAAATGACATCTCCATATGATACTATGTGATGCAGTCATTCATGCAGCTTTGTTATAGTTTGTAATGATAATGACTCTTGACCTATCCGGTCTAGTTGAGAATGGAAATAATATGTAGGACTCCATTTTTTTACTCTGCTTGATAAACATGTAAACAACAAATACAGTTTCTCAAGTGCAGCTGTTGACGTTAACATGTTTAGCGCACTTTGCTCCACAGGAATAGAGCTTGACCCTCCTGATTCACTTGGTGAATCAGAAAGCCTCTTTTAAGGAGTCCCGT